>JAJEJO010025840.1:0-12289 GCA_020662805.1 Glaucomys volans
AGAGAAGCAGCTCACATGACCAACAGGAAGGAGAGAGAGAGTCTCCACTCACCAGATACAAATATACCCCAAAGCCACAGCCCAATTCCCAACTCCTCTAGCCACACCCTACCACTTCAGTTACCACTTAGTTAATCCCTATCAGAGGATTAAGTAACTGATTAGGTTAGGGCTGTAATCCAACCAGTTCTGATAACCTTGCATTATCTCACACCTGAGCTTTTAGGGCCCACCCCACATCCACACCGTAATAGCATGTGTTTTATTTCAGAGCTGGGATTATGTCATTCCAGCATTCCCTCCTGGAATGTGGAGTCTAAACTGAGAAGTCAGAAGTAAGCCTTTCTTTCTACTTTTTATCTTTGATATTCTTAACTTTAAAATGATGTATCTAGTTATGGTTATCTTTGAGTTTGTTCCATAAAATTCACTTAACTTCCTGAATTATAGATTAATATTTATAAATTTTGAATAATTTGGCCATTGCTCACTTTTCCACCCATCTTTACTTTCTCTTCACTTACTGGAACTTCCATTATGAATACGTTGGTATAGTTGGTGTCCTCATGATTCACCATTCTTTTACTTCTAAGCCTCAGACTAAATAATCTCTACCTATATTCAAGTTTAATAATTCTTATGCCATCTAAAATATTCACTGAATATCCCAAGTGAATCTTTTATTTCAGTTGTACTTTCAAATGCAGATTTACATTAAATGTCTTTAATAGATAAATTTCTAGTATAAATAGATAAATTTATTAGATACATTAAACATTTGATTTATTAATATATTATGATTAGTACCTATGTTAAATATATGTCCTGACATGTTTCATTGATTTATATTTGTTACATTTTTATTGATATTCTCTGATGAGGCATAATCGTGATCCTTCCTCTTAATTTCTTGAGCATATGCACAATAATTATTTAAACTCTTTTTTTCACTAAGTTCAAAATGTGAGTACCCTCAAGGATATATTATATTTGCCATTTTTCTTCTTTCTGTGTATATCATGATTTCATGTCTTGTAATTTTTTATGGAAACTAGATATTTGGCATGAAAACAACACTAATTTCAATTTTTTCATCTCTAAAGGTTTTCATGCAATGGTAGTGGGTTTTGTTGTGGTGATGTTTGTTTTTCTTGTTGTTGTCCACTTGTTTAACTCTCCTGGACTAGTTTTATAAGTTATATATTCCCTGATGTGTAAAGTCATTGCCTTCTATGCTCGTTCTTTTTGTTTTCATGTTTTTAATGTTGTCTAGTTTTGTTGTCAATACGTGTATATTATGTTGATTTAGTAACAAGAAAAAAGTGGTTAGAAGATTGCCTGCAGTTCCTTCCTATATATGCCTTCTATCCCTTGCCAAATGTTTATGTGGAAAGCAAACTTTTTAAAGTTCAGGAAGCTTGCAAGGTAACCTTAATTCTCACATTTGTTTTCTGCAGAACAGCCAAAGGTAAATGACTGGTTCCTTCTCCTTTACCATCATTCCTGGGCATGCATACAATTCATTAAATCCCCAGAAATATATTGGAGTTTTATTTTGTTAAATACCCTATGATTGGCCATTACTCACTTTTCCATTCATCTTTTCCTTCTTTTCTTTTTACTGGAATTTCCATTATTATTATATTGTTATGGTTGCTATTTCACTGGTCTCTAAGGCTCTCCTCACAATTCCCCAGAATTTCTTTTTTAAATTCCCAACCATGTTCTTCTTTACTTCAAATAAAAGTACAGCCATAAGCATCTGCAATTTTGTCAGCAGTTTTCTATTGTTTAGATCATTTCCAGGCATATGTTACATTATTCTCTCCCCATTAAGCCAATCTCTGGGTCAAATGAAATAGCCACCATTATCTGAAAATAAAGATTTTCCAGGGAGAAGTAGGTTTACAGAAAGTATTGACTGTGATTTGTATTAGTGGAAATACAAAAGCAGTCATATCCCCTATTGTCTGTAATGCTGCCAACTTTTGTCTTTACCACACTTGATGGGAGAAAAAGAAGAATGTTGACAGTCTCAAGTTAAAATAGTATAGACCTGTTGTTTCACCAAGGTTCAGTAATTTCTCTTTGACAATTTTTAACTTGGTATTGGCTTTAAATAAATTCCAGAGCTTTAAAACTGTTTATTTTGATTATTTTGCTCATATATTATTTATTTTAGAAAAAGAATAAGTAAGCATAGATTCTCGCTCTGAAATTCTGGTGGTCAATCAAGAAATGTTCTTCAAACTTTAGAGGATGACAATGAATTAGAAGGAAATTGCTACAGAAATTCCACAGGGATAATTTGGTTACTTCCAATAAGAAGATAACATTTTTATGTTTATGTATATATATATATATATGTATATATATATACACACACACACATATATATGTATGTATATATATGTATATAATATGTATGTATATAGGTATGCATGTATATATGTATGTGTGTATATATATATATATATTTTTTTTTTTTTTTTTTGGTTGTGCTGGGGATTGAACCTAGAGCTTTGTGCATGCAAGGCAAGCACACTACCAACCGAGCTATATCTCCAGCCCTATATTATGGTTTTTTTTTTTTTGGAACCAGGGATTGAACTCAGGGACACTCGGCCACTGAGCCACATCTCCAGCCCTATTTTGTATTTTATTTAGAGACAGGGTCTCACTGAATTGCTAAGGGCCTCGCTAGGTTGCTGAGGCTGGCTTTGAACTTGCGATCCTCCTGACTCAGCCTCCCAAATCGCTTGGATTACAGGTGTGCGCCACCACACCCGGCCTATATTATGTTTTTAATATAGGTTTTGCTTCTTAAACACATTTGACACATTAACATAAACTCAGGAGTACCAGCACTAGTTATACTGTTTTCTTTTTGTCCTCACAAGTGATCTCAGTAAATTTACTTGAGGAATGTTTATATTTGATTTCAATTTTTACCCATTACTTTTAATTTCTCTCTTCTTATAAACTCAGATCTTCTTTTGGTTTCAGAATCAATATGGATCTAGGCCAAGGTTTATTGAAGGAGTCAAAAATCCTGATCCCATATCTGGTACTTCCTTGTTTTTTCATGAAAAATTTGTGCTGGTGACTTTGTTCTTATTTTCTTTCTGTTGCTAATACTTGTAATTTTTTTTTTAGAACAATTCTCCCTTCTATCTATCCCTGAGTCCAGAAAAAAAAGAAAAAGAAATAAAAACACAAACAAAAACAAACCCCTCCAACCCCTGTTGTCAAAGAAGAATGAGGTTGTTCCACAGAATTCATGAAATTTAGCCATTCACTGTACAGGTCATATCTGAATCAGTTTTAATAAAGGATTTACCAGTTTACCTTTTTAACATTTTATTAAATAAAAAATATTTAAACTACTGAAATGTTGAAAGAATTTTTTATCCAAAATCTAAGTATCTATTACCTAGATTTTATTAGTAGTATTTTGTTATTCTTTATAGAATGTCACCATCTCTCTAACCATGATTTCAAGTCATTTCATTTTTGTTGAATTTCAAAATAAATTGCACACATTACCATAAATACCTTAACATGCATATTATTAACTAGATTTCAAACATTTTAGCAATTTTTAAAATTTTGATGTCAGAATTTTGTCACACCTTAAATAAAATTGTAATTTTGGCTTGTAAGTATTTTGACAAATTTTAAAAACCTTTTGAGTTTCTGCAATGACTTAATTTCCTCTAAATCTGGAGTCTCACTTCCCCTTCATAAAACATGACTTCATACTCAGTCATAATAGTTGATTTTCAGATCTCTATTCAGCATTCATTTTTGCCTTTTTTCCCCCCAAGATTATTTGCTTATTGTGACTTCCTAGAGTGTATTGTGCATATGAAAGTTGTTAAATGATTTCTTTCATTACTCACAAGTATAACCTGGTGACTTTTGAATATGTTTTTCTGTGTATTATTTTGTCTTCTCCAAAGGACACTGAATATTTCAAAAGGAAAAACTGTAAGTAAAAAGGATAATTAAGATGAAGAATGATATGGGGTCTAGGTTATTCTGGTAAGAACAAGTAGGCACACTAATCAAAGAAGAAACAGTTTTCTAAGTCAGTGAAACATCTTAGGGAATTAGAATGTGGAAACAACATAGCTATTGATCAAGACCGAAATGTGGAGACTTGGATCAAAAAGAACATAAAAAAATATTGAATAGAGAAGAATATGCCAAGCATATTTGTTAAGATTTAACATGATAGATCTGAGTCCATCTGCACTACTTAAGAGAATTTGGTTTTGACATTTAAAACATGTGGAACAGACAGCCATATAAATCATCCATATAAAAATTATTATAACACTGACTATTTTCAAGGTCAAATGTTTTGTGATCAAATCTAGTCTAGTCTGTGCCATAAGTAACTGTATTTTATTCTTGAAGGAATAAGTAGAACAAAACAATTAAACTGATCAATTTTTCCGTTTTGTTCCTGCCAGAATTTTGGTACTGTGAAAGGGATGCTGCTGTGACAGATAGCTAAAAATGTGGAAGTGGCTTTAAAATTGCATAATGGATAAAGGCTGGAAAAGTTTTGAAGATCTTAGTTAGAAAAAGCCTAGATTTTCTTGAGAAGGCTCCCTATGGAAACAAATAAAAATATTTCTGAAGAGAACTCAGATTGAAATGTTGAACATGATATTGGCAAAGTAATTACTAGAGGAAAAGTAATTCTTGCTATAAAATGTCAGAGATCTTAGTTGTCTTATGTTCTAGTGTTTTGTGGAGAGGAGAATATGTAAGTGACAAATTGAATATTCAAGCAAATATCCAGGCAAAGTGTTGCAGGTGTGCCCTAGTTTTTTTTTTCTTGTTGCTTTTAGTAAAACACAAGAGAAAAGAACAAATTGAAGATGGGACTGCTAAGCAAAAAGAAAATAGCACTTGATGATTTGGAAGAACTCTCAACCTATTTACACAACACACCCTGGAAGTAGGCCAACAGTGCGGCTGAATAACCAGTTGTAAATAGATTAACTATGTGATTCACACCTCCCAGAAGCCGTTTCAGGGGAGGCCAGGAATAGAGATGTGGTTTTCCAGGAAGTATGCACTTTTGACTAATGACTTAGACCCCCATCACTTGCACAGGAAGCCAAAAAAGATTTCGGTAATTTTATAGTTAGTGTAGACAGTTAACTAGGTACGAATGGGAACTGGAGAAAGGAGGAATACTGGAAAAGGGCCCCTGACCAGCAATTGACCCAGAGGACATGGTACCCACCATACACCAATGCCATCTTGCAAGGAGGAGAACTTAAATTCATCCTTCCTTCAAGTGGGTGGGACTATGGAAGAGCTCCATCCAGGTGGGTGGGGGAATTACTCAAAACCAAAAAGGGGTGACATTCTGGACCTTTGGTCAAATGGGCATACATGGACTGGGGATATAGCTCAGTTGGTTAGTGAGGCCCTGGGACTCAGCTCTATCACGTTAAATCTTAACAAATATGCTTGCCATATTCTTCTCTATTCAATTTTTTTTAATGTTCTTTTTGATCCCTTGATATAGCTCAGTTGTTGAATGAGGATTGCATCAATCCTCAGTGATGCAAAAAAGAAAAAAAAAAAAAAGGCACACACTATCCCTTGCAGGAAACATATCTGTTTTTAAGGAGGAGCATATGCCCATGAGCTGCCCATGAGCTGCCCATGAGCTGCTCTAAAGGTCACTTGACCATTATATGACCTTTTGCTGTTGGTACTAGACCAGGAAAATAACTTGGGTGCACAGACAAATGCCCTTAGTTCTTACAAGTAGCGGGCATAAGACTCTCCCCACCACAGACAGCAACAGCTCTGCATATGACTGCCCAAAAAGGTGCAGCTGTCAAGCCTTGGTTACCTCACACTGGGAGATCCTACTCTCTATATCCATAAAAGCTCCAAAGTTTCAGGGCACATGGTTACTCATCGATTTACCCAGCTAGCTCTCCAGGGCTTACTTTTTGCTTGGCAATAAACCTGCTTAAAGTACTCTCTTACTGTAACTCTGTTCCTGCCAGGATGGTGCCCTAATCTTAGGCACTCTAAACAGAGGACCACTCCATTGTCTACCCTGAACAACAAGTAACAATGCCAGCAGTAACACTGCAGGCTTGCCTAGACTGAGAGGGGCAGAGAAAGAAGACAGAGAAGGGAAAATGATTTTTATGGCTTAAAGGTGCTGTCAGCATCTGCATAGGCAGAGGGCATAGACCAGGAGTGCATGGGTACTGCTCAAAACTGAAGAGGCACAGATACCAGGAAAATAGGCCTGGAGCACAGACTATGGAGCCAAATAGGATATTGGGGGGGCCTTAAACTCTGAAGAAATTGCCTCCAAATACTTTGAACTTGCTGGGGATACATGATCCCTTTTCTTCCTTTAGATTTCTTTCTTTTGAAATAAGAACGCCAGTCCTATGACTGACCCACCGTTGCATTTTGGAAGCAGATTACTTTTCTAACTTTGATTATATTTAAATAAGATTTTTGTTCTAATAGTTAATACTGAAATGAGTTAAAACTTTTGGGAATTTTTTTTTTTTTTTTTTGCATATGGAAAGACATGAACTTTGCAGAGCCAGAGAATGGAGGGTAATAGGTAGAATTATACCCTCTCCATTCATATTGATGTCCTAATCCCCAGTATCTCATCATGTGACCTTATCTGAAAATAGGTCATTTTCCTCATGTGATTATTATTTAAGAAAGGGTTAGATCATACTGGAGTAGCTTGACTCCTAATCCAGTATGACCCATTTCTTTACAAAGAGGAAAACTTGGACACAGATATGCACAAGAGACAATATCTTCAGTGGGAGAGAACTCCACAAATTGTCAGTCAACAACCAGAAACCAGGACCAGGGTGCAGGACAGATTTTTCCTCAGCCTCCAGAAGGAGCCATCTCTGCTGGCACCTTGATTTTAAATTTCTAGCGCCCAGAACTATGAGATAAAATATATCTTGGTTTTTTAACCCAACAAGGCTGTTCTGTTTTATTATGAAATCTTAGAAAATTAATACAGGTAACAATAAAAAGAAAAGAGAAATTCTTAATTATTTGTGTTAAATCCAACACACACATGGAAAAACAGTTTGAAAGTTGGATACTTGTGCCTTCAGATCATCTGCCTATCATCACGAGGATTTTTTAAAAGGTCTTTAATCTCTAGTTTTCTCCCCTTAGGCTTTAATTTTTTATCTCTTTATATAGTGTGTGAATTAATATTCAGATTTTATCAATAATTCACACATTATGGGAGAATCACTTTGTCGTTCAGTAAAGTAGTTCAAATTAACAAATTTGCATGTTTTAATTTGCACCAACAGTTCTCAAGTCATCTCAACAGCACAATATATTTTTCCATAGTTTGCTCACTTTTCAAACTTCAGATCATTAAGTGTGGGAGATTAAACAAAAGATATAATTCTTAAACTTCATCTCTGATTAAAGAGATGTCGATGTGAGAATGACATGGGGAAGATTTGTTCAGATGAGTTCTATTTAGACACACAGGTTAATTTGTCCAGAGGTACGGCATGGTCCCGAGTTTTGGTTCTTGGGGATGATCAAGCCTTCCAAGATTTACGTCTTTGCAGTGTAGTCCTTATTATTCCATACCTGTGATCTTTGGAGCTAAATTATTTCACCAAGTGTCTCTACCATAAAATTTTCCATAATTTAGTTTTAGCCTTTTCTGGTCTTTCATCATACAAAGGAGTTTAAAAAATTGCTTGAGAGTCAAACTGCTCAATATTTCCCAGGAAGCTCTCCGCTGACCACTCCCCCTCACATACACACCTTTCTTCAGTGGACATTGACTCCTCTTTCATAGTAAATGCCATAGTTACAATGATGCAACTTCTTTTAATTATTTGCTTAGGGTCATTTTCCACTACTTTAGGAATATTCAGGGCATAGAAAAAAGATTTTGCTTGCCATTACAACCTCTAAATTTATTATAATATGTGTGTTGGATTTTCCTAAGGTTTTGTTTAAATAAATAAGGAAAAGTTAAATAGAAAGGAAAGAAAATGTATATTTTGTTTATTTTTGACATTGGTCTAGAACCAGACTTGATAAACACTCAAAATGAGATAATTTAGGTTAAAAATAATTGCTTCGAGACTTTTTTTCCTTTTCATAGACTTGTATTAGACTAAGCTGAATTCACATTTGTAATGCAAAATTTTGACGAAGGTGAAAAATACTTCTTCTTTTCAGTCGACTATAACATAAATTGTCTCTACTACCCTTTCATGTATTCTCTCTTCTTATTAATAACTGAAATAATCCCTGCCAAATACATTAATTCCTGAATAAATGCTCATTACACTGAATAGATTTGTCAGAATTTCACTTAAAATGTGACCTTTATGCTTTCATGTGTTATTGCCTAAAAATAGGTAATGGATTTGAAATTAACTTGCAAGATGATTGGAGAGGCCCATGGATAGACTAGGTGTAAGAAGCTATTTTATATTTAATTTAGAGATTGGGCTCAGGCTTCTGGTACCATCTCTTTCATTAAACACCTGGGTGATTTATTTCAGGTGTTCCATCCCTCAGTGGCTTTTCTTCTCTAAATGTAAGGATTTAGATTAGATGATCTTCACATTCCATTACATTGTCATAACACTGTGGTTAACAATTTACCTCTAGAAATTTTCAAACATCAAATTAATGATAAATTTTAAAAGGCCAATGACAGGTAAAAAGATAGCAGTTGATGTCTTAATTTAATAAGAGAAACTGTCCAAATGAGAGTGAATGAGAGGCATTTATTTCTGTTAATTGGACTAATCTTAAAAAGAAAATTTTAAATATGAACATTTTATTATAAATACACAGTATATATCAGTTTTCAGGATCCAATTTAATTTTCAAGTCATTCCATAATAATGAAACACAATTACATGATTTTTCTTGCCTGGTGTTAACTGCATTGTCTTGGATCTTCATGTAAACTATCTTGGCTCCATTTGAGTTATACAGAATATACCTCATTTTATAATTTGTAAAACTAATGTTTACACACTTTAAAAACTAAAATTTAGTCAGGCATGGTAGCACTATAATTCTAGCCACTTAGGAAGCTGAGACAGGAGGATCCCAAGTTGGAGGCCAGCCTGGGAAATTTAGCAAAATCCAATCTCAAAATTTTAAAAAAGTGTAGGGAATGGAGCTCAGAAATAGAGTCTCTGGGTTAAATACCCAGCAACCCCCTGCAAAACACACACAAAACAAAAATAAAAACCACATTTAAAAAGTAAAATGTCTGGAGATTTAGCTAAATGGTGGAGAACCCTTAGGTACAAACTCCAGTACTATAAAACCAATCAACCAAGCATCAAACACTAAAGGTGTCTAGGCTGTCAAGTGTTTTGAACTCAGGTTTACTGATTTCATGATTCCTGTAAGATATGTTATCTGTAAGGCACTGGAGAAGCACAGGGGGAAGAACATACATGAATGTTCAAATCAGCAAATCCCCAAAACTCACAAATCCCAATTTTAAAGATGTAGTGTGGGTGAAAGACCATAGGTAGGTGTCTGACATTGGGCAGTTATTGAATACTTGTGACCTCCATAATTCCATTTGCATAATAAGAATTTTAGCCTGAGTGAGCTCCACGGTTTTGTACAACTCTTTAATTCAATCAATAAGGCAGCTTCAAAGCAAGGCTGTGCATATTCACGTAACAGTGAGATTTCTAAGTATAGGGAGTGTGATGGTTGTAGATAGAGAAGATTTGCCAGGACTCTAATTTATTGATAACAAATGTTATACCTTCATCAATTCTCCAAGGAAGATGTAGAATGACTAATTTTAGAAACTAATTTAGATTTTTTTCACACTTATTATCCACGGAAAAATATAGGTTGCTTAAATCACTAGTGTATTTTTTTTGCATTTACCAGTCAATAACTTTTTAAATTTATTTTTTATTATTTTATTTGTTCTAATTAGTTGTACATCACAGCAGAACGCATTTATACATTTTGGTAGATCATACACAAATGGAGTGTAATTTCTCCTTTTTCTGATTGTACATATTGTAGGATCACATCAGTCATGCAGTCAGGAGGTAATAATATCTGTTTCACTCTATTATCATTCCTACTCCCATAACCCTCTCCCTCCCTTCATTCCCCTCTACCTAATATAAAGTAACTCTGTTCTTCCCTATCCCCACCGCCCCCTTACTGTGAATTAGCATCCACATATCAGAGAAAACATTTGGTCTTTGGTTTTTTGGGTGTGGCTTATTTTGCTTAGCATGATATTCTCCAACTCCCTTCATTTACCAGCAAATGTCATTATTTCGTTTTTCTTTAAAGCTGAGTAATATAGCCATCAGTAACTTTTTAACAAAAACTCTAGTCTTTCATTTAAGAAGAGGAGCAAGGAAAACAATAGCATGGAAGAGCAGTTTGAGGAATCTTTAAGAAAGGCAGCTAATATTTGAATGTAGGATTATCTACTATCTCCCAGGAACATATTTTCCACAAGTTAAAGTGAATTTTACAATTTTATTGAGGAGAAAGCACTTAAAACTCAGTCTTAGGTAAGAATTTACAAACTTCCATGACCTTTTTGTATGTGCCATATTGAGGTCATTTGTTGGAAAGCTCACAGATTTGGACAAACGTGAAGCCTCAAGCATAGTCTTGATTGTCATGATCCTGACCATCTGGCCTGCTGGCCCACTTGGCCCAGAGTTTCAGAAGAAGCCCCGAAAGATGTTGATCAGGAAGGAGATAGGGAAAGCTGGGCATAAAAGTGGTTTTCGAACCAGGGTTTATCTCCAAGTAATTCTCAAATCATCTCAAGTCCCAGTCCTTGGACATGGAGTACAATTACAGAGATGGTAGATTTCGGAACTCGTAGGGATTTCCCAGAGTCAGAACAGCATCTCAAAGGACTACAGACAGAGAATTCACACACAGAGTGCTGTGGTTTGGATTTTAAATGCTTATTTTAAAAACTTAAGCTTTGGTTCTTAGCCTGGTGCTCCTGGGAGGTGCTATTGAAGGTGTGGGGCCTGGTAGGAAGTCTTTAGGTCAGTTGAGGGGTGTCTTCCAAGGGAATTATATGACTCCTCAAGTCCCTTCTCTCTCGCTCTCTCTCTCTTTTTTCTCTTTGGACAAGAAGCGAGTGGTATTGCTTTGCCATGGGCTTCTGCCATAATGTGCTGTCTCATCACAGGTCCAAAGAAACAGGTCAAGTGATCATGGTCTGGATCCTCTTAAACATTGAGCCAAAGTAAACATTTTATTTTTAGAAGTTTATTATCTCAGTTGTTACAGTAACAGAAAGCTGACTAACACAGAAGGAGTGCTAAGGGAGGAACTAGACCCAGATGAGGATAAAATCACTCCGTATTTCCTAGGCCTTTGTCAGGGCCTAGAAAATACCCATTGTCAGCATATGAGAAATAAATCTGGTTTTCCAGAAGGTTTGGGTACAAAACAATCATGTTCAAAAGTGTGGTCACAGAACCTGGTCTTAAAAAAAGATGAAAGTAGTATAGCTTGTGCTCTCAGCACAGCAAGAACTTGAATGTTACTTGCAATTCCCTAGCTTTTATTGCTCATTACAATAAACCATCGTCTGTGTAATTATATTTGTGTCTGTGACCCCACCACATTCCCAAATCTGACGTATCACAAGGACAAATACTTTGACTTCATTTTCAGTGTAGTCTGCTGTGCTTGATGAATAGTGAATCTGTAAGAACTTGTTGAGTAAGTTGAGAATGCTTGATTGAAGATAAATGAATGCATAAATGAATCAATGAATCAGAGACAGATTTTCAAAGACCTAGAACCCTAGATCTAACTAACTCAAAGTTAGAACTAACTCAGAAACTCCTGACTTCAGACATATCATGAGCAACACGTATGAGTGAAGAAAAATACATAGATGCTCTTAATAAAAAATAAAATAGCTTAGATTTTAAAGAACCTTAACATATATTATGTGATTTTATGTCTTTGCTTAATTAGCATTACTGTTTTATGGGGTAGGTATTATTATGTCCATTTTAAAGATGAAATTCAAAACAAGCACTCTGTTGACAAAGTTAAAATGCACAACAAATCTCTGTCTTCACACTTGATGATTCTTTTTCACATGTGATACCTCAGTATGAAAATGTACATAGAGTTGGCTGTGGTTGGGGATTTATAAGAATTCAAGTTTTCAACTGCGAGTGTAGTTTTCTCTTCTTTTCTAGGTCACCAGACCCCAGCACAGGTG
>JAJEJO010025883.1:0-16094 GCA_020662805.1 Glaucomys volans
TACAAAGACCAGATCTGTGTCAGTGCTGGCAGATGTCACAGATAACCCCACTTGGCCCTTTAGGAATTAGTCTAAAATATACGATTGTATTTCAGGAGACGTAAGGGTGTTTCTGAAACCTTGGGGCCCAAGACAGTTATAACATATGTCCATTTTAGACTTTGGAAAATAGGGCGCTATAATTGGAAAAGTTAGCACAGCCCTAAGTACAGGGAGCCGGTCCCTTTACATCTCAAATACCAGGTATTTAGGTGGCTTTCTTGGAACCTGGCATTAAGGACACGTGTGAGTGGGTCAGACGCATTTCTGAGGAGTGAGTGGGAGTGGCCAGAGCGCTCAGGCGGGCAGGCAGCAGCATCTGGGAGCCCCACAGCCCGGCACGTGGACCCCAGACTCCCCTCCCTTCCTCCTCCTCTCTTCTGACCAAGGCTTCCTGGAGCACATGGTACGCTCAGAATGGCTGATGCGTCTTAAAGCATGTCAGACCTGGCTTCCTCCAGGGATGGAGAACGGGTCCCTGCTGTCGGCCTGAGCATGGCAGCTGTGCCCTCGGGTGTTGGCGCCAGACAGTCCAAGTTCAAATCTTACCATTCGCACTCGGGCAAGTTACCTAACCTCTCTGGGCTTCTGTTTCCACATCTATAAAATGGGATGAAAGTTATAATACCTACTTCCCAGGGTTGTTGGGATGATTAATAATAACGTTCATAAAGCATTTCACAGTGTTTTTGGCACATAGTAAGAACTCAATAAATGTTAGCTACTATAATTATACTTTAAAGGGTTAAAAAATATTCCCAAAGCAACGCTTCAGCAGACCTGGGACTCTCTACCGACTCTGCCCTTCCTGAAGACCCCTCCGCCACCCACCTGGACCCCCTGCTCTGATCCGGATAAGTCGTTCTTCACTTACATTCACCCATTCGTTTCTTCAGTTCTCCACCTGGCCCTGCGTATTTATTCAGGTGAGCACTGGTGACCCCTCACTGACACAGGCAGTCCTTGTCCTCCAAGCCTTCAAGCCCCTCTATTAGGAACATGGCACCTCAGTAGCTTTAGAGAGCAAGTGTGACCAGCGGAACCCACCGCCATTCCTGGAGCTCCAAGTCAGAGCCACAGTCACCGAGCAGGGTTGTGAGGCTGCTGTCCCTTTGTACCAGAGCATCAGCAAGTACCCAGGTAGTGTCTTAGTATCAAGGCGTAGGAAGACCTGCTTGCCATTTCAATGTAGAAAGAAGCACGATGGAGCTTTCCAGACAGTACACAGGGCCCTTGTCCATCCACATGTTTCAGTTATCCAGTGCTGCGTAACAAACCACCCCAAAAGTTAATAGCTTAAAACAATTATTTCTTTGATCATGATTCTGTAAATTAGACAGGGTGGGGCAAGGACTGTTTGTCTTTGCTCCATGAGGCTCAGACTGGAAGTTCCACTTCCCAGTGGCTTTACTCATGGGCTGGCAAGTTGGTGCAGGCTGGGGTTAAGGGCAGGGTCTCTGTTCTCCCCTGTATGGCCTCTCCTTATGGTGAGTTGGGCCTCTCGAGATTGACACTGGTTTCAGAGAAGGAAGATTCCAAGAGTGAGTGTTCAAGATGACAGGTCCCACTAGGCAAGAGCTTATCAAGTCTTGTCACCATTTGCTGGCTAATGTCCCACTGGTCCAGGCAAGTCTCATGAGCAAGTCATTGTAGGAAGGGACCATACAAGGGTGCGTATACTGCAAAGGATGGAGATCATCAAAGTCCACCAATACATGGAGTCCCTGGCCCCTATTGTAACCAGACATACCCATGTCAGCCCAGAAGTGACCATTCCAATCAGACATGCAATGGTGAGTACATACATTCAGTTTTTGGGACAAAGAAACTCCAAAATACAGAAGCTTGAACAAGATAGAAGTTGGTCTCTCTCACACACATTCCAGTAGATGATCCAGGGATGATATGGTGACCTAATCATGTCAGGGCTCCAGTCTCCTCCAATCCTGTAGCTCCACCTTCCAATGGCAGCTTTCATCTCATGGTCCTAAATGATTGCTCCAGCTCCTGCTATCACGTTTGCATTCCTGCCAACAGAACAGGGAAAGATGAAAGAGTCCTCCCTTCTCACCAGTCCGCTGGCTAGCACCTAGTCATCACTACATCTAACTGCAAGGGCAGCAGGAAAACGTAGTGGTGGAGAGCTTTGTCTCCAACTAAAACTTCCATTTCCATGAGAAAAAGAACAGACACAAAGGAATGCAGGTGGTTCCTGGCCACAGGAGAAAAATGTCAACCTCAGGACGTTGTGTCTACCAATCTTCAGACCTGGGAGCGACCATATTCCTCACATTTGGAGCAGAGATTTTTTTAAAAACAGCCCTGAACTGTGGCTCCTGTAAGGAGCCAGGGCCCTAATGGTTGAAAGTCAGCCAGGACTTCCCTGAATCCGGAGCTAGCCAACTCCCTAGGGGACCAGCAGAGAGACCCGCATTTGCTACAGCTTCGATCAGCTTCATTGCCCCTGGGCAGCTCCTGAGCATGTCCAGGGCTCGAGGAAGAGGGTCCCCTGAAAGACCATCTAAGTTCCAATGAGGACTCCAGGAACCAACTACCACGGCCAAAGCACAGGACAAGTTCTGGCTCCCAGGGACTGAATGTAGATCTGGACGGCAGAAGCCAAGGTCATGGGTGGCATCCCACAGGCAAACCTGACCCCTGGCTTCAGAGAGCTCTCCTGGCCACCCCTTCCACCCACAGCTGGGAACAGCTGGCTGGGAGAGGGGGCGGCCCAGTGCAAAGCCATCTGGCTACTGAATAAACGCTGACCTGAGGGTTGCGTGCCATCTCTGCCCACAGGACGTTTCCTGCCTCACGCTGACTGCCTGAGACACGTGTCTCTCCGGGGCCTGGAGCCCTTGCTGCCATCGTCAACTGTATGATTACTTTGTAACACATCACTTACCAGGCTTTCCCCTCCTTGATGGGAGGCTCCTGCTTTGGAACTAAAGTAGTGGATACTTTGTCACCCATAGGGCCTGGGGACACTGGGCAACAGGATCCTTAGCCTTTTAAAAGAAATATGGGCTGGGTGGTGGCGCATGCCTGTAATTCCAGCGGCTTGGGAGGCTGAGGCAGGAGGATGGCAAGTTCAAAGCCAGCCTCAGCAACTTAGCGAGGCCCTAAGCAACTCAGTGAGACCCTGTCTCTAAATAAAATACAAAACAGGGTGGGGAATGAGGCTCAGTGGTTGAGTGCCCCTGGGTTCAATCCCCAGTATCAAAAAAAAAAAAAGAAAGAAAAAAAGGAATATGGACCATTCTTAGAAAGAGAACAGGTACCACAACCCTGTCCCTGCGCTGGGAAGGGAGGTGCCTCCACAGCCTGCCCAGAAGAGGGATGAGAGCAGCGCACAGCAAGCAGAAGCGGAGGGCATCATCACGATGAAGCCCACCACGTGAGCAGCATGAGGGGGCTCCCGACAACTCTGAGAGGCTGGTTCATTCCCAAGGGGCCAGACAGGAGAGGACGCACTTGGAGAGTCTCCTGGCTAGAGCTCCTGGTTAAAGGATAGTACAAATACTTTGGAGGGAGAAGGGGGCTCCTTCCAAACCCTGACTAGGAAGCCACCCGAAGCTCTCCAGACTTTCAGGACAAAGGAGAAGGGTTCCCTAAGGACCTCATCCCCCCACACCTCTCAGCAGACGTGGGCTGTGCGCACGTAGAGAAAGAAGCTTAGGGAAGCATGGTCAGCCCGACCGGTTACCCAAAAAAAGGCAAATGCAAATAAGTTAGCACTACACCAATTGCATTCTCTTAAAAAATTTTTTAGCAAAATGCAATAAATGCTGGGACATCAGGATAGTTGTCTGTCTGTCCTCGGGGCGCAGCTTCCGCCCCTGTGCACCCTGCTTGATCCCGCCCCTTCACAGCTGACTCTGTAAATCAGGGTCCCAATCCGTAGGCTTGGCGGAACCAACCAGATTCTTGCACTTCACAGGTTGCACTCAGACATAGAATTGATAGGCTGACCTGCGGACATGGATTTGGGACTTCTCTATGGGGCTCCCCAAGTCACACACACACAGACGGTGTGGGTCATGAGCACATGTTTGAGGTGAGGTAGGTCAGTCAAATGGGAACCTGTTCTCACGGGTTACTGACTTTACATCTTTGAACAAGTTACTTAACCTTCCCATGCCTCAGTTTCTTCATCTGTAAAATGGGGATAATTATAATTCTTATCCCAGAGTGCAGCAGCAAAAATTAAGACAATGGATATAGACACTTGGCACAGTGCCTGGGAGAAAGTCAGACCTTAGAAACTGTGAATGGTTATTGTTATAAAATGATGGATGCTCAGAGCTGACGGCTCTTTAGATGAAAAAAAAAAAAAAGTGGGACGGGGCAGGCAGGGGAACAGAGAAGCAGAGATGGCAGGAGAAGAGAAAACAGAGAAGCTGAAAGAAAGCAGGCCCCCGGGAGCTGGAGGCAGCTGTTTTAGCTCCTGTGGGCTCCTGGCTCTGACTTCCCTGGAGCCTGACTGTGAGTGCTCGCAGTGTGGGCTGTATCCTTACGTTGCACCCTCCTCCATTTACTTTTGAAGCAGTTTGGCAAGCCACATCAAACAGCACAGAAACAGCTTAACCCGCCAAGCTGGGCACTTATCTTACAGAAATAATTAAGAAGGAAAAAGCCACATGCCCAAAGATGTCCATGGCAGCCTTATTTATATTAATGGCAAACTGGAAGTCATCAAATGTCCCACCATCAGAGAGAAGAAATGTCTTGGATGGAATATTATGCAGCCATTAAGAATGATAAATATGAAGACCACACAGCTACACAAGAGTGTTTATGAACTAATAAGTGAAAAAAAGCAGAATACAAAATTATAGCAGACTCATGACACTTGGTTAAAGAAATGTGCATGTATGTGGACAGGACTGTCTTGGATTGCCAAAAATGATAAAAACAAGCTTATTCCTTGGCTGTCTTCTCTCCTGGGCTCTTTAGAGGGAGAGGCTCCCCTCCCCAGGCACCCCGGAGGCACCCCAATCTCCCCAGAAGGAGAAAAATGAAGGCTCTTCAGACTCCCCATCCCCACACCCCCTCCTGCCAGCCCCCACCCGCCTCTCTGGGGAGAGGATGCTCAGTCCTCAGGCCATTGGTATTTTTAGCCATGTCTGTTGCCGTCCAGAGTTCTGGGGTAAAAATAGCTGGGGCGGAGGGCACAGCACTAACTTTGCCATTTTCTGCCCCCCCTCCCCTGGACCAGGCGCCTTCTGGTCTTGGAGCCACAGCCTTCTTCTGCTTGCCTCTGGCTCCATCCCATCTCTGAGGTCTCAGTGGCCAGAGAAGAATGGTCTGGTTTGTACATCTTGGAGCCTTGGAGCTCATGAGGGCCAAGTGTTCCATTTTATGGATGAGGAAACTGAGACCAGATCAGGGAAGGAACATGTCAGGAAGTAGGTGACCCAAACAGTCCCATCCTCACCCACACCCCCTCTCCAGCACCCACTGTCCCTGCCCCCAAGGCCCTGCACTCTTCCCACTCAGAGGAGGAGGAAGAGCCAAGTGATAGGCCCAGGAAGTCAGCATGGGGTGAGACGGGGCAGGCCACTGGAAATCATGAGACGTGTCTCAGACCACTGGCCCTGGAGTTTGTTGGCTGTGGACCAGGAGCAGGTTGCTTTCCACCCCAAGCTGCCATTTCTGTGTCTGTAAAATGAAGGAGCTGGACAAAACCAGCTCGAATAATCTTTAAGTAAATGAGCTGCATCCTCCATCCCAAGCTGGAGGCCAGACCGGTAAGCTTGCTCCATTTTTATCTACCACATCAGCCCTGCCATCTTCCCAGGAACCTGCCAGAAGCTGTGGACTCTCAGCTCACCAGGTACCCACCCCAAGGAATATGTGTGTCTGATGCTGCCTCTCAGGGAGGCTCCCCCAGCTCCAGGCGAACATGGGAGTCTAGGGCTCATCTGCTGGGACACTTCTTAAGAAATGCGTGCTAATTTTAACACTAGCTGAAGCCAAATTTAATTAAGGAAGTAAATCTGCTAGCAAAAATAAATCCTACAAGTGCAGTTTTAAGGCAAAATACATGAGACTTGCAGATAGTCAGCTGCTAGAAGCCTGATATTCCCTGCCACCCTTACAGAACATTTAGAGTTATCCTGGCAAGGGACCCAGGAGGCTGAGGCAGGAGGATGGCAAGTTTGAGGCCAGCCTTGGCAACTTAGCAAGACCCTGCCTTAAAATAAAAACAGAAATGAGCTGGGGATGTAGCTTAGTGGTAGAGAGCCCCTGGGTTCAATCCTTAGTACTACATGC
This sequence comes from Glaucomys volans, assembly GCA_020662805.1. Lineage (NCBI taxonomy): Eukaryota > Metazoa > Chordata > Mammalia > Rodentia > Sciuridae > Glaucomys > Glaucomys volans. The sequence goes on from JAJEJO010025883.1 coordinate 6,316, forward strand.
AAACAAAAGTTATCCTGGCAAGAAAGGATACCTGTATGTAGCCCTAATCCAGAGTGTGGCCCCTGTCTTAGCCCATTTTTCTGTTGCTATAACTGAATTCCTGAGACTGGGTGATTTATACATGAATTCATCTCTTACAGTTCTGCAGTCTGGGAAGTCCACCGTCAAGGGGGCCATATCTGCTCCGAGTGGAAACTCTCAGCAGCATCTCAAGCACATTCAAGAGGCAGATCCAAACTGGCTGTTATAACAGACCCACTCTCTAGACAACCCATTCATCTATTAGTGGATTAATCCATTCATGAGGGCAGAGATCTTGTGACCCAATCACCTAGCCCCACCTCTTAATAACTCACAATGGGAATTCAATTTCACCATGAGTTTTGGTGGGGACCTTCAAACCATAGCAGTCCCCAACTCTGTCTTCCCAGACATCGCTTATGTGTCACACGTGGTTGTGGGCAAGTGATCTCAATCCACAATTTTGCTTCCTGACCCAATTGATTATCAGCCAGTGCATCCCACCCAGCTCACAGATCAACAGGAGGGACTCAGGAGAGAAGCCACAACCCTGACATCAGTTGAGAAGCTGGGTTCAGTGTAGGTGGGCCAGTGGGTCACACTCCACCCTGGACCCAGCCTGCTGGTTCTTCTGGAGTGTGTGTATTAAGGTGTGTGCCTGTGCGTGCATGTATATATGTGTGTCTAAGCCCGCGTGTGCCATGATGACGCTGTGTGTTCCCAGCACAGGGGCTCCAAGCATCCAAAGTCTGCCACAAGTTAAGGACATCTTCTTAGCTCTTTCCAATATTTCAAATGTTTACCTGGAAATCCTACCCGTTCCCCTACTTAGTCACAGCCTCTGATTCAAATGTCAAGTCTCTGCCCTTAGCTGGCACCTCCTCATGAAGCATTGATTATCTTAGGAACAGGCAACCCTCATTAATAAAATGGGGAAATGGATCAGGGCCTAATAAACAGCATATTAGATAGACAAAACACAGAACCCGGGTAGGGACACTAATCCTGGAAGTCCTGGGACTGAGGGGGATGGAAACCCCAGATCAAGGACTCCAGAGAATTCTGAGTCAGAATGCAGAGGTCTTGGGAGCTGCAGAGGCTGGAGAGGGCTCTGCATTCTGCCATGAGTCCCCAGACCACATCAGATGCCCTTCCTTGTCTGAAACTAGAGTGGAGCCAGGCCTGGGTGGCCTGCAGGGAACTGCTGGGACCAGCTGAGTGGCCTTATTTCTTGCTGTTCCCCACTCCGGGAAGCCACAGGCAGCTTCATGCACTTGGCCTGGCATAAAAAGGAGGGTGAGGAATGGATAGAGCTGTCCTCATCTAGCCACCTCTCTGGCCCATGTCTCCTGGGGCAGGACCAGAGGCTTGTGCTCTGGCAGGGCCATGAGGGTACACCTGGGATTCCCATGGCATGTGCTCTGATCCACTGAGTTACCTGCAGCCCTCCTGGCATCATCCCGGGGCTTCTGAGCCCTTCCTGAAAACCAGGTGGCTCCCAAATATGAGTCCACAGGTGCAGGTTGGGCACATAAAAGCTCCTAAAGTCACTTAGGGAGGGTGTGGCTCTGCTCCTGCCCACACCAAGTCCCCCAAGTCCCTTCGCAGGGCTTTTGTATTACTACACACCCTCCCTATTGATCTTAAAAACAGCCTGGTCCGCGGCCAGTCACTGCCAATGCCTGTGGCAGAGAGTCCCCCATGGGGGTGCAGAGACAGATCTCCACCTTGGGCTTTCCCCTCTGATGCAGGCTCAGGAGACCAAATAGAGCCCCTGCCAGCATCCCCTGTGCCCCCCAGCCCTCCCCTTTCTCTCCCCCTCCTCCCCCACTCCTCTACCTGTAGGAAGCACCAATGCAGATGGCTCCTTTTATGTCTCTGGGGATCAAAGGGCTGGCTTTGGAAGAAAGACACGCTGCCTGAAAGCTAGCCAGAGCCTGGCCTGCACAAAGCACTTTCCTGCTTCTCTAGAGCCTCTCCCACCCAGCAGTGGGAGCCCACACCTGACCAGCCTGTCCCCCTTCTGTCCCCCAGCGTCCCCACCACACACACATCACACATCAGCAGGGCCTTTGCTCACGTTCCCTTGAAGCACATGCTTCTTGGCTGCCGTTGGGTAATCTGTCTGTGGAGCGGGTGGGCCCCGCTGGGTTAGGCACTATTATGTCTCAGAATAATGAGAGAGAGAGAGACAAAGGGAGACAGAGTGACAGAGAGACAGACAGTGCCGGAGGTGGAGGACCACTCAGACCGGGAAAAGAGAAGAGGGTGGACAGAGGGAGAGGAAAAACAGACAGGGAGACCTAACAGGTCACAGAGGAAAGGGAAATGGGGGCAGGAGGCCCAGAGAGAAACAGAGGGAAGCAGGCAAAGAGCAAGAGGTGAAGAGGGGGATGAGGCAGACAGGGTGGATTTTTAAAAATATAGTTAAGAAATGAAGGAGAGAGCTAAATTGGGAAAAGAGGGACACCCTAGGATATGGAGAAGGCCTAGGAGCAGCAGAGGGCTTTCCCTAGCCAGGCACAGGTGTGAGGCCACAGCCTGGGGAAGGGCCCATCCATGTGGCTCTGCGTCCCCCAACTCTGCATGACCAGGGTTCCGTGGACTCTGGCTCCCCTTGGTCCTCACCCTCACTCCTAGCTGCCCCCTACCCTCTAGGTTCTGCCCTGCCCTCCGGGCCCTCTACCCAGCTCCCAGCCTGGTTGAGACTCCCAGGCAGCCTCTGGGATAAGGGCCTAGAGGAGGAGGGCCTGGAGCCAACAGACCTGGAGCAGGAAGGGGTCAGGCACACCTCTGACAGGAACCCATGGCCCCGCCCACTGGGGAGTGAGAGCTGTGACCCCCACTCCAGCACTGACAGCCAGAGGGGAGGCCGCAGAAGGGCAGGGGTTCCCAGGCCTCACCCCTTCCCTTCTGCCATGTCCTGAGGCGGCACAGCTCATCTGTACCGCAGACCCCCACTTACACCTGGCCTGGCCCTTCACCATCTCTAAAACAGAAGGAGGAGCTAGACTCCATTCCCACCTGCCACCAGCTGGCTGGGTGACTGGGGTCCATCACTTCTTCCCTCTGAGCCCATTTTCCTTATCTGTGAAGTGGGAAATAATCGCACGCCTGCCTCAGAAGGTGGCTGTGCATATTGGATAGGACAGAAGTGCCGTGTGCCCAGCACAGGCCCTGTCGAGAGCAGGTGAGGGGCTGAAGTGGTCCCCGTCATAGCTGTGGCCAATGGTGGTAGCAGTGATGATACTGGTGGCTGGTGTGGAGGAAGAATTCCGGCCCTGTGTGACTCACAGGGACTTGGTAAGTCTTATAAGAATGAAAGGACGGGAAGGGCATCCCCACCAGCCTTGCCCGGGTCAGTGCTGGCTCCTCCACCAAGGCCCAGCCAAGGCCCTGGCCAGCTGGGCAGCTTCTCCATGAGGTGCAGCAGGCCCAGTGCCAGGGCACTTTTAGGGGCCCATGAAACATTTCTTTTAAGTTAGAAGGAAAAACTGATCTTTTACGTCAAAGAAAATGTTTTCTTATGCAGTATGAATTATATGTGTCTTTATTCCAACACATTGTAAAATGTAATTTAAAATTTTTTTTAATGAAGGAAGGGACCCACCATAGCAAATCATACCAGGACTGGTCAGCTGCTTCTGCTGGTTAGTGAGGAGCAGAACAAATCACTCCTGGTAGCCTTAACAGACTCCTGGTGGCCCTGACCAGAGGAGGCAAAGTCCTTTTGGGGAAGAGGGCCTGGGGAATGGTGGGGCAGAGAGAGACGGGGGATGTGAGCAGAGAGAAAATACAAGAGTCGTAGCCCCTGCTCTTGGGGAGGCCCCACGCCAACAGGCAAATAGTGTGATACCTAGAGACTTCTCACTGCGGAAGAAGCAGAGTCGCAGTCCTGTCCCCTCAGGGAGCTACAGTCTAAGGGATAATATGTTCCTGTCCCCAGGGGGCCCACAACTCACAGAGAGAGAAAATACAACAACTTAGAGGAGGCAGCTGGTGTCCCTTAAGGAACCATACCGATAGCTGTGCGGCCAATAGAGAAGCCCAGAGAGTTTCCAGGTTGCTCTCTGAGGGAGAGAGGCATCTCAGGGGAGATGGAGCCCCTGGCACAGAACAGGGAGAGACATGGAATCTGGCATTAGAGAAGGGGTTGCTGGCACCGTTGTCAGAGGAAGGAGCCAAATGAAGAGGGAGGGTTGTGGGTCTGGGCACAGTAGGGTCTCAATGTCCCACCAACCCCTGGAGGCCTTACCCAGACCTATGGCCTCCACAGACCATGGTTGTCCCTAGGGTGTCTCTGTCAGAGCTGCACAGGGACACAGGAGTCACCCCTAGTGCGGTCAGGTAACCACACTCCCCAGGTACCCCCCCAGCCAGAGCCCCTACAGAATTAAATTACCATATTGGAAATAGCAAAGTAAACACCAATAGGTAAAGTGCAAATTAAAGCTGCTTCTCCCAGATCCCTTATTTATAGACCTGAGCTCAGCAGCCGCGCCCTCCTGGGCAGGAGCAGTAGGAGCAGAGCAGGGCACCTGCCCTCACCTTCCTGCTCTGAGGACATGGGCCTTCTTTCTGGCACGGGTGAGGGTAGGGAGGCCTGGCCACCCCACCACCTGGTCTCCAGGGCTTCAACTATTTGAGGGTCTCAGTGAAGGTTTGACTTGGCAGAGGGGAAGATGATGGCATTGGGGTTGGTGGGGGCAGGAATCCGTACAAGGGGTCCAGCTCCATGTGACTGGTCTCGGGATGGAGAGACTCCTGTGGGAGGGGTGACACCAAGAGCTGATCCCTGAGCAGCAGCCTCTTTTCTGAGCACTGTGTCCTTAACTTCCTCTCCACAAGACGCCTGTTATTTGACCCCTTTCAGAGACTGAGGACACTGTGGGGACACTGAGGCACAGGGTGGTGACCACACTACTCCCAAGTTTGCCATCAGGGATTCGGACCCTCTCTGCTCTCTTAACTGCGATGCTGTGCCATTTCCTCTCGGGGGCGTCTCCAAGGGAGTCAGAGCCAACTCAGCAGCCCTGTGCCTGCCTGCCTGGCACTGCCCAGGTGTCCTGCGGTGTCACCTAGGGAAGTGCTGGGCTCCATGCCTTGCCCAGCGTCGGGCAGGTGGACCAGCTCAGTTAGGCCTCCTCAGGGGCTCACAGCCCTCCCCAGGCCCAAGCACACCTCCCTCCCACCCCCGGCCCGAGCCACACAGATGAGGGCTGTCAACTGAGGCCATGGGACTGTGCGCTCCTGCACGAAATGCCAGCATGTGACACCAGCCGGCTGGGGCGGAGCCTGACCTTGGCCTCATTGGCATGGTGCTGCAACCACGGAGCACAAGGCCACGGATGGTTAGCCACAGGTTTATTAGCAGAGGGAAGATGCCCGGCCAGGGCAAGGAAATCACACTTGGCCCAATTTGCTCATCCCACCAGACCTGGGAAGGCTGTCACCATCTTGGCGGCGGGGAGCCAGGAGCAGAAGCTGCGGGCTTGGCAAGAGGGGGAATGGGAAGGAGAAATGGCCACATTTTGTCAAGACGAGAAAGGGCCTGCCAAAGCCTTATGCTCTCAGCCAATCAGCCCCAAGTCTGAGAGCAGTTTCCAGTTAAGAAACCAAGGGACACCACCAGCCTGACCCTTCACAAATATCTCCCACCACTGGGCAAACACCACATGCTAAAAATAATCCCGCCCTGAGTGGGTTGACTGGAAGCACTGGCGGAGGCAGCGGCCTGGGGTTGGGGCTCAGCTTTGCTCCCGCTGGACAAACACCTGTTGGGGCCTCACCGCGGTTGCTGGGTTAACCGACAGGGCTTCCTACCTATTTGGTGAGGAGGTGGGGAGAAGACTCCAGCAGTTAATGATCAGGAGGCAGCAGCTGGGCTGGAAAGAACCTGGATTCTGCCGCCCCTAACTGTATCGCCTTGGAGAGGTCGCTTTCCCCCTTAAGGGCTCACCTTCTCCCTCTGCACAGAAGGGCAGCAATTCTGCCCAGTCAGAGAACAGAAACCATCTGAAGGATGAGGGCCCTGGCTGCCCTTCTCCTCAGAACTAGAGAGACAAGAAAGCCTGGCTGAGTCTTGGTGTTTTCTATGGGTCCAGGTTGGTGCTAAGTCCTTCCCTGGATCGATTATTTTGGCCTTCATGATAACCTTGATTGGCAGGTACTACAACCAGTTCCATCTCACAACTGAGAAGACTAAGGCACAAGAGGTGTGGGCACTTGCCCAGGGTCACACCTAATGAGTGGCTGATGGGAGACTTGAACCCAGGCCTTCTGGCTCCAGTGTTAACCTCACCAGACACCATGTGACATATGTCATTGGAAGGGTGCAATTGAAAACAGGTGCTGTGTGTCATTCCCGAGGACCCCAAGAATCCACCTCTCCTCAAAGACACTCCGCTGGCAGCTGGAGGGCGGAGTGAAGGTGGGCAACCCCTCGTGCCCCTCCATCTCTGCCCCTCCCCGGGGCAGCCAGGCAGAGCTGGGAAAGCCACAGGCCAGCTAGCGGGATAACCCATGTGTGGAACGTGCCCTGGTCACAGTGCCCTGGTGGGGTGGGGGTAATGGGCTGCCAGCCATGTGGTCCCCAGCCCACGCACTGTCTGGCCGTCTGGGGGGTGGGATGGGGGACCCATAAATAGCAGGCTTCTCACCGGTGTTGGGAATAGAAACCCAATCCAAACAGTGTGGTGAGTTTGGGCTTTCCAGAGCAGCCACAACCCCCAGGAGCCTGGAGACAACTCAAGGGCCCCCTTCCAGTCTCCTAAGAATCAGGTCATCTTGGGGAGAAAGCCCAACTGACCCTGATTCCAGAATCCTTCATGGCATGGGAAGGAACACCAGGAAGTGGCAGGAATACCACAGGTAATATTTATTGAGCAACTATTAGGCACCTGGTGCAGTTCTCAGTGCTTTGTGTGGATTATCTCAATGAACTTCACCACAGATGGATGAATAGGACTATCGTTCTGCCCATTTTGCAGATGAAATCGAGTCAGAGAAGGGCAAAATCACATGACAGAGGTCACACAGCAAAAGGTAAGATGGAAACCCAGGCCCTGGTTGCTGCCCTTTCTTGGGCCTGGGGACACAGACCAGTCACACTGGGAGCTGCCCTTGAGGTCTTCTTGCTGTGCAGGAGCCCAGGACCCAAGGAGAAGACAAGGCGAGTGTTAAAGGCCTGGGCTTTGGAAGCTCCTGGGTCAGTTTGCAATGGGGAATGTGGAGCTTCCTCCCACTGTGCAGATCCCTGAGGAGTTAGGGTCCCAGGACCCCCACCAGGGCTGATCTGTTCCTGGGCCCCCAGTTCTTCACAGGGAGCATAGAGGAAGTGAGGGGTCCTAGGGCCATTGAGACAGCTGCATGTGAGCCCAGAGAGAGAAGTTCTGAGGGTCTCACCCTCCTGCCACCCCCTCAGGGGGCCTTCTAGGACCTTTAGACCCAGAATTGACTCATGGTCAACTGTTGATCTTTGGAGATATGAAAGGCTCAGATACCACCTCTCTCCATACAGACCCCATCAGACTTGAGACTGCATTTGTGTTTGCCTGTTCCTGGTAGCTGCCCTCCCTCAGGGACCCTCCTCAGGACACTCAGAGCACTGCTTTTCTGGCCTGGTAAAGGCCTTCATTTCTCTTCTCCTTCCAGGGTGCATTGCCAGTGACCAAGGAAGGCATGGAAAAACCTGACCACCTGTCCAAATGTCTCTGAGTTCTTGGAATGAGGAAGCCTGTATATATGTGGGGCACTGGCAGGTGACAGCTTGTGGCCTGGATTCTGAGAGCACAGGTAAGGGGTGCCCACACTCCCCTGGAAGGACATGGAGGGGGTGGAAAGACCCCTGCCAGGTAGGCACCCTGGCATTCTCCAAAGAGAAGCCCAGGCAGGTCCAGGCATGGCCGGGGTAGACGCCTGTCAGCAGCTGGGCCAGCAGGGGAGCGAGGCTTTCTCAGAACTGGCTTTCAGGAAGAGGGTGCAGCCAGCAGATCTCCCTCCATCCAGATGCCCAGCCTGCCCTCCCTCTTCTCCCGGCCTGGCTCTCCACCCTGTTGAGGCTCATCTGTCCAAAGGAGTAGGCTGGGACAGATTTGGGGCTCCCTCCCTGCTCCCATACTCTAGGCAGGAGGGTATAGTGAGGGAAGGGAGGTCTGGGCTCTGCTGAGTACCCAAGCCTCTGACTTCAGCTGTGGCATGGTCCCCCCGGGTCAGGTTGGGCTGATGGTGGCACAGAGAGCTGGAAGTCATTTCCTTCTCCCCTTTGTCCACGTGCCTGGCACATAGATGCTCAGTAAATAGTATTTTGAGTGCATGAGTGTTCAAGGGATCCAGGAGGCATTTTGGAGGAAACTGCAGACAAGGAGTCCAGAGTCTGCCAAATTCTTCTGGGCTTCAAACTCAGGCCAAGAGAAAAAGGGCATTGCTTCCCCCAGGCTTCAGAATCAAGAGAAAGGAAGCGAGGCTGAAGTGGCCTTGGATGGAGCAGCCCAAGAACCAGGCTGTGCAGAGAATGTGAGGCAGACTTAGGCCCACGCTGAACTGAGCTGAAGTGGGGCACAGGAGGCCGGGCCTGGGGCTGGGGCTCTTGAGGCCACTGAACCTCTCAGCTTCCAGGGCTGGAGCTGTGCACAGTCAGGCTACCCAGGACTGCAGACCCCAGGGCTGGAGGACCTTGCTGTCACCCCCTGTGTCCCCAGTAGGTACAGCCTTTGATTCATGTCTTGGCCCTGATCTGTGTATTTCTGGAGCACAGACCACCTGCCCCATGGCCCTAGGGCCAGACCTAGCAGTGAACAGGGAGCCAAGCTGCTGCCACTATAGGGTTTGCATCTTAGTGAAGTAAGGCAGGACCACACACACACACACACACACACACACACAAGCTAACATGGTAAAGGGAACAGAGAAGCCTGACACTGGCGAGGGGGACCTGAAGCAAGCGCAGGGAGCAACACAGGCGTCTGCGGGAAGAGCCTTCCAGCCAGAGGAACAGCCAAAACGGCACCCGGAGACCACAGCCTCTTTGAAGAACGGCAGAGACAGACATGCAGAGGGACAGAGTGGGCTAGCGAGGGCACTGGTGGCAGGAGGGAAGAGAACAGGCCTGCAGGAATGCCAGGCTTGCTCTGCTGCTGTGCTGGGAAGAGACCAAGGAGGTGAGGGCTGAGCAGGAAGACTAGAGAGGGACTGTGTGACCTTGCACCTGAAACCTGGCCTCTCTGAACTTGAGTCCTCAGCTGTGAAAAGTGGCTCCAGAAGCAGAGGCCTCACTGGGTCATTGAGAGTTTTACTCTTCAATGAAAGGATCAGCCTGAGAGGGATGATGACTCAGTCCTTGATAGGTGATAATGTTCCTTCTGTCACCTTAGTGTAGGGACTCCCTAGATGCACCCTGACAGGGACCTCCTGCCCCTGCTTGAATGCTCCTGGTCACAGGAGCCTCCAGAGAAGTCTGGGCTTCTCACAGAAGCCACTTGTTTCAGGGGCCTGCCATTTTCTCCAATGTGCTCTCTGACAGCCAGGCAGGAAGTCCCCAGGGGGACACTAAAGGGCCATGACCAGGACATGCCAGTGACTGGGGCAGCTGCTGCCAAGCCATGAGTCCTGATTTAAGGTTCTGGCCAGAGGCTGGCCTAAGGCAGTACTGGCCTGCAGAGTGGGGTGGACAGCAGGGCTCCTCATGGGGGCAGGAGAGAGGTGGCAGGTGCAGGATGTCTGGGGGAAAGGTGGCAGGTGCAGGTGTGGATGTCACATCA
>JAJEJO010025890.1:0-10114 GCA_020662805.1 Glaucomys volans
AAATGGTTATAAAATTAATGTGACAGAAGATCAAATGTTATTCACAAATGTATGTGTATATGGCATATAATATGCATGCGTAGGTTCTTGTATGTATTTGTGTGTGTGAGTTTGTGTTTATATAGGAAAATTTAAGAGGTATAACAATTTTAGTAGGATAGAGAAGAGAATATTTCCTCTGATATAGAGATTTAGGAAGATACTTTAAGGAATTTTACCTGTGCCATTTACTTATCATGTTTGGATTTGGCTAAATCCTTTAACAATGCTGAGGCTTGACTTTCATATTTATACAATGTGAATTGCAGGATATTTACTTTTAATTTTCACTACAACCCTCCAAAAACAGGAGAGTAATAAGAACATTTTTTCAGGGTAGTTGAGGAATATGTGTGGTAGTGTGGGATTATAGGCTTCTAGTACTTTCATACTATATATATTAGTATCTACTGTACTTGTAAGTACAATTGTTTTGGTGTTAAATGTACGTCACTCTGTACTAAGTATTTCTATGGATAGACAGCATAGGTAGATATGCAGAACCTCTGAGTCTATGCATTGATATTTCTTCACTCTACCTGTTTATTATGAGACTATGAAACTTTCTCCTGAACCTAGGTATGAGTATACAAGCCTATGAAGTTATTTCAAGGAGTTAAAGAAAGAAGATCCTGCTGTTCTTCATACTTATTGCTTTCCACATGGCACTAAGGGAATTCCTAATTGGTAACACATGTCTCTCTTAATGTTGGTGGTACAGGAAAGTTATAAATGAATATGCTTGGTGTGCAGTGGAAACAGTAATTTCACTTGAACAGAAACTTCTAGATGCTTTTTCATCTTAAATTAATAGCAATAATTTATGTAGTAATTGCTCTACATGCCAGAATATACCATCAATGCCTTGCATTCTGATGTTTAATATTCACAATATTATAAAGTAGAATTTATTATTTCCCCCATTTCTCATATGAGGAAACTGAGGCGGTAAAGGCAAGTAACTTATTTAATTTTCCATAATAGTAAAGCAAAAATAATAGGCAGGAGTCTGCTACGACCGGCCCAGTTTTCTGGTTCCCTTGAATCTTTTCCTTCCTATAATTATATAGGAATACTTTTTCTAGTAAAATTAATCATGAGGAAATAAAGACTTTAGGTAAGTTAAGAGACTAAGGTTCTAGAATTCTGACAATGACTTAAAATTGACAAATTTGATGGAAATCATAAGACAGAAAATGGTAAGAATTAAACATGGGAAAAGATATGTAGGCAGCAGTTGTTGAGCTCATAATTCTCTGTCAAACTTGTCTTTGTTGTCTTTTTTGCCTGAGATGTCAGATAAAAGCATTATCTTTAATCAACAATATTTACAAAACTCTATCAAAATGTAGTGAGTGAAGGATGATATTGAATGAATAGGAGGATATTCTTCATTTTTGTCCTGTGACTTCTTGAAGTGCATCAAGACTCCACACTTTTCTATCTCTCCCCAATTTCTAGACTACTTCTCTAATACCACTATTAAACCAGTGCCCCTTATTAGTACCAGTGGAGTATCATCTTAGAAAACCCTCATAAATGCTGCACTCTGATCTACCCTTGATTGCTCTTTCCCCACTGATTGCTGCATTTTGTTCCAATCACTAAACAAGTGTTTAGTTGGTTGGTCAAGATTCCTTTTAAAATAGACCATCTACATTATCTCTGAAAAATCCTAAGCTCAATTTACCAATATGTAATTAAACTATAATTTATTTGGTTCTTCTATGAACCAGCTGGATTTTTCTCAATTAATTTTTGGATCTGCTTCTGAATTATATTGGCATTTTATTCTTTTGTAGGCATATTTGAAGAAAAATAATGCCCAACAATTAAATTGTATTTTGAAGGATGAGAATATCATTTGGTTTAGAGAAATTCAACCACGTTTACAATATAGTACATCAAGACACTATATACTCCATTAGAAAAATCATTCCATTCCAAGAAAACTGCAGGATGACTGGCTAAAGAGTAATGATTACCTCCATGGTCCAATTAATAAGTACTTAATAAAAGGAAGGATTTGCCCTATCAATGATAACCAGGTCTTCTGATGATAGCCCAAAGCACTAAGGAGAATTGAAGTCATTACATGGATAATTCAAATAGTAGTAACTGAGTTTTGAGGCTGAAGGACCAGGATAATTGCCTCAGTTTTCCACTTGGCTTTGGTCATGAAAACCTGCAAAATGGCTAATAAGTGCTATCCCCATGGCATAAAGGATCATTTAATTAATGTCTATCATTTATCCTCTAGAATATGTGATTGTTAAGTTTTCATAGCACAAAGTCCCATTACTCCCTGCAACACTGGAACAGAAAAGGCAGGGAGCAGAAATATTTTAGCATTTCCCAAATTAAACATAAATAAAATCGCATTGATCAAAATAACCCCCCAAACACTACTACCAACAATAACTAAAAATTAAATGAAACAGAGGAACAACAATAGAAAGAGACTTTCTAATATTCAGTGAATATTTATTTACAGAAACTCTTTCTCTTTATTCAAAGAGGTCAAACTGATGGTGGTTTTTAAAACATATAACATAAACAGAAAGAGGATGGCAAGGATGGGGCAAGTCAATTCCTCTGAACAGCATATCTATTGTATTTACATTTTTATGAAAATTATCTATTCTTTGTAGCAATCATGGAGTGATGCATTCAGATGTGAACATATATGAAAGTAAACTTGAAAGTTGTTTATAAGATGTGATTTGAGAAGAACCGATGTCCTACTATTAGTAAATTATTCTACAGAGAAATGCATTGTCTTCTTTTTTATAAGATGTGAAAGCATATATGGAGAACAAATTATATCACTTTTAGGTGAATTAATTTATGAGGTACATTTCCTCTGGGACACAGCAGCAAGTGAACCCTGAACACTGATTTGTCACGATTTGTGTTTAGTAGGAGTTGAAATGGAACTGTGTATGAGGAGAGAAATAGTGAATATGCAGGTCACAATAAAAATGAGATTTGCTTCTTTCACAAAAGTTTCACAGCTAGGGCAAATTGCAGGGCTTATTTTTTGCCTGGACTCTCTCTATTTGTTGGCATTTTTGTGTTAGTGTTGCAACAAATTACAAAGTTCATGCAAGCTCAACTAGAGTTGTCTTTGTTTCAATCAGTTTGTGTCAGTTTTCCAAACTCCCACCTGCCTATCTTGTTGTCAGTTGCATCACGAAAAATTCTCATTTTTCATCCAGGGTTATGCAAAAACTAAAAATACATAATGAGTTTAATACAGTACAGCAGAAGTTATGACACCTGCCTCTGTCAGTCAGGAAGACAGTTGCAAAGATCTAGAAGCTCTTATCCAAATGGGAGTAGTTGAAAAACTACATGCATCTAACTGGGGAGATTCATGAATAAATTAGGAGGAATTCAAATTAATACTAATGTGTGCCAGGGCTATAATTGTTGGCCATAATGGTTGAAAATGTTTATGTCTCTGTTATCCATTCACTTTACCTCCAAGTGATTACACTGCTTAAATATAGCTAGAATCAGAGCTGCAGACATTCTGGGACCTAACAATGTGTTTTTAATTCTTACTGAGAACAGAATAGAAGGAAAAAAACCTAAGCTTATTCTGTGTAAGAGCTTTTTGGAGTTTTGCTTGGATAATACCTTTTGTTTTACAAGAAAAATGCACTAAGTAAAATTAAAAGGTAAATAAAATATCAAGTAAATTATAATGTTAAATATGAATTGATTTTGAATGTGATGACAGGGAATTCAGTAACTGGTAAGCAGACATTTCTAAATAGTGAACATTAGGGATATTTATCTCCTCTAGAAAACTCCCCATTTTTTTTTATCTATGGATGAAAAATAAGCATTTGAAGAATTTTGGATTTGGTGAGTAAATGTAAAAATAAAAAATTAAGGATAGTTTTAATATGAGTTCAAAATTTATTTCTTCCTGAGTTCCAAATAAAATATATCTGCAGAGTTGAAGCCTATCTTAGTTTTAGTTTTGTTGCATTATAATAAGTTCCTTATTGAGGAGAGTTAGAACCTTTAGATGGTGATACAGGAAATCTTGAAAACTGTAGTTCATTTTATTTTCTTATAAATTTCTAGGGAATTTTTAATAACAGAATATTTTGTCCAATTACGTGTAGAAATGTTGCCAACATTTAAAGCGGATATATTTTACACTCATTTCTCAAAATTGTGTTCATGCTATTCAATAAAACCTTTTCTAATTCTACTAAAGAACCAACCTAACAAGTGAAAACTTTGATGCTCTTTGCTTAGTAGATTGCATTGATCTGTGTTTTTGTTCTATGATAAAATTTTTAAGCGTTTGACAATTTTTGACTAAGGTAATAGGATATTAAGATGTATCAAAACAGTTATTAAGCTTAATTTTTTTGCTGACTTCTTCGAAACAGTGATGTGAAAGGAGATAAAATCATTAAAAGAAACATGTCCTAAGATTTAATGTTTCCCAATTAAATGGGCTTTATAGATCTTAATCATAAGAATAAACCCATAATAATGAAAATAACATTTATTGGAAAGAGTGAGTGTTTGGAACATTGATATTATTAGTCTCCATTTTTTTAAAGGTGAATACATATATAATCTGGTTAGTTGTGTTATCATGTTTGAAACTCTAGACCAATATGGAGTTATTAAATTGATGTAAGTGGCCTCCATCTTTACTAATTGATTGTATCCAAGAACAAACAGAAAATATCATCATGCGTTTAATTTTGATCATGGAAACCAGTCCAAGAGGCCCAAATTTCCTAAATTATTTCTCATCTCTTAGACTCTAATTTCCCTGTCCTGAGCATTTCTCTTTTCAGATCCTATATATCACTCTTCTCTATCTTTTGTTACTTTTTTCACTGTGCAGTTTTTGTTAGTTCACTCTGGCAATTTATAATGTTTGGATGCATTCTGACACAATTTTACAAGCATGAAATATAAATTGCTCTCCAGTACTTCCCCATTCCCTCCCCTCTGCCCTCCCCTTTTACCTTTCTTCTACTCCATAGATCTTGTTTCTATGTATTTATACTTTTAAATATATTACTGCATTGTGGATATACATGAAACTGAAATTCACTGAGATATATTAATATATGTATATAAGAATGGCTATTAGATTCATTGAACTGTTCCTCCCTTTTCCATCCCACCTCCTTCCCCTTCAATACCATTCATCTCCTCCAATGAACTCTCTTCCATTTTCATGAGATTCTCCACAACATTCTCCCCATTATTTTGGTCTAGTTTCCACATTCAAAAGAAAACATTTGAATTGATTTGTCTGGGTAAGGCTTTTATCACTTATCATTGACTCTATTTTTATATTTACCACCAAATGTCATACTTTCATTCTTCTTTAAGGTTGAGCGATATTCCTTCGTGTATATATACCACATTTTCTTTACCCATTCATGTGTTGATGGACATCTAGGTTGGTTTCTTAACTTGATTATTGAGAATTGTGCAGCTATAAACATTGATTTAGATGCATCCTTATAGAATGGTGATTTTAGAATTTTGGATGTATACTAAGGAGGCGTAGAATAACTGGGTCATATGGTAATTCCACTCCTCATATGTTTTTCTCCATAATATTTTCCAAATAGATGGGAATAATTTGAAATCCCACCAACAGTGCATGAGTATACTTTTGGCCCTCAATCTCCCCAAAATTTATTAACATTTATTTGATTCTTAATTTGTCATGAAATCTTTTTTTATTTTAAAGTTTTCTTTTTTAATTTTGATTCATTGTACACAAGTGGATTACAACTGTTGTTTCTCTGGTTGTACATAAAATAGAGTCACACCATTTGTGTAATCATACATGTACATAGGGTAATGATGTTTGCCTCATTCTGTTATTATTTTTACCCCATTCCCCGATCCCACTCCACGTTTTTCCCTATGCAATCCATCCTTCCTCCATTCTTGCCTCCCTCCCACCTCACATTATGTATCATCATCCACTTATCAGAGAGATCATTCGGCCTTTGTATTTTTGGGATTGGCTAATCTCACTCAGCATGACCATCTCCAACTGCATCCATTTACCTGCAAATGCCATAATCTTATTCTCCTTTATGCCTGAGTAATATTCCATTGTCATTATATACCACAGTTTCTTATCCATTCATCTATTGAAGGGCATCTACATTGGTTCCACAATCTAGCTATTGTGATTTGAGCAGCTGTGAACATGGATGTGGCTGCATCACTGTAGTATGCTGATTTTAAATCCTTTGGGTATATGCCAACGAGTGGGATAGCTGGGTCAAAAGGCTGGGTAAAATCCATTCCAAATTTACTAAGGAATCTCCATACTGCTTTCCAGAGTGGATGCACTAATTTGCAACTACACCAGCAATGTATGAGTGTATCTTTTTCCCCACATCCTCGCCAACATCTATTGTTGCTTGTATTGTTGATAATACACATTCTAATTGAGGTGAGATGATATCTTAGCATAGTTTTGATTTGCATTTCTCTTATTACTAGGGATATTGAACATTTTTTCATATATCTGTTGATTGCTTGTAGGTCTTCTTCTGTAAAGTGTCTGCCCATTTCCTTAGTTCATTTATTGATTGGGTTATTTGTATTCTTGGGGTAAAGTTTTTTGAGTTCTTTATATATCTTGGAGATTAGTGCTATATCTGAAGTGAGTGTGGCAAAGATTTTCTCCCACTCTGAAGGCTCTCTCTTCACATTGCTGATTGTTTTCTTTGCTGAGAAAAAGCTTTTTACTTTGATTCTATCCCAATCATTAATTCCTGCTTTTATTTTTTGCGCATTGGGAGTCATGCTAAGGAAATCTGGTCCTAGGCCAACATGATGAAGATTTGACCCTATTTTCTCTTCTATTATGTTCAGGGTCTCTGGTCTAATTCCTAGGTCCTTGATCCATTTTGAGTTGAGTTTTGTGCAGGGTGAGAGATATGGGTTTATTTTCATTTTGCCACATATGGATTTCCAGTTTTCCCAGCACCATTTGTTGAAGAGGCTATCTTTTTTCCACTGCATGTTTTTGGCTCCTTTGTCAAGTATGAGATACCTGTATTTATGTGGGTTTGTCTCTGTGTCTTCTATTCTGTACCTTTGATCTACCTGTCTATTTTGGTGCCAATACCATGCTGTTTTTGTTACTATTGCTCTGTAGTATAGTTGAAGATCTGGTATTGTGATACTCCCTGCTTCACTCTTCTTGCTAAGGATTGCTTTAGCTATTCTGGATCTCTTATTCCTCCAAATGAATTTCATGATTGCTTGCTCAATTTCTATGAGGTCCATCATTGGGATTTTAATTGGAATTGCATTGAATTTGTATAGCACTTTTTGTAATATAGCCATTTTGACAATATTAATTCTGTCTATCCAAGAGCATGGGAGAACTTTCCATCTTCTCAGATTATCTGTAATTTCTTTCTTTAGTGTTTTGTAGTTCTTGTTGTAGAGGTCTTTCACCTCTTTTGTTAGATTAATTCGCAAGTATTTTATATTTTTAGAGGCTATTGTGAAAATGGTAGATTTCCAAATTTCTCTTTCAGTGGATTCATCACTTATGAATAAAAATGCATTAGATTTACGGGCATTAATTTTATATCCTGCTACTTTGCTGAATTCATTAATGAGTTCCAGAAGTTTTCTGGTAGAATTTATTGGCTCTTCTAAATGTAGAATCATGTCCTCAGCAAATGGGGATTGTTTGAGCTCTTCTTTTCCTATTTGTATCACTTTAATTTCTTTTGTCTGTCTAATTGTTCTGACTATAGTTTCACGGACAATGTTGAATAGAAGTGGTGAATGAAATCTTAATGTAGTTTTGATTTTTATTTCTTTGATTGTTAGAGATGTTGAAATTTTTTTCGTATTTATTGACAATTTTTATTCCATCTTTTGTGAACTGTTCCTGTAGATCTTTTGCCCATGTATCAATTAGGTTTCTATGTGTTAAGTTTTTTTGGGTTCTTTATATAGATCTTGTATACTAAAAATACTTAAGTCAATTTGAGATAATAGAGCCATCATCTATAAGGACAGACAGGATGTAAGGCTAACTTCTAGGCACTTTAGTAAAGGCAACATTATGGCTGATCATGTTTTTGCAGCCTGTCAGCAGTTGTCTCCTTATGACTGTGCTCAAGTCTCTCATACTTTACGTCATGCTCTGAGCTTATGCAAGGAATTCCACATTACGCAAGAATAATCTCACCAAATTGTTTGCCAATGTCCTCATTGTGTAGTATGTACTCCTGTTTTACTGACTGGGGTTGAACCCCCACTGGTTTTCAGCTAAAACCAATTTTGGCAGATGTATGTAGCTCACATCCCTGATTTTGGCAATGTTATATCCATGTTTGTAATGTCACTTGTTCTCACTTCTTTTTTGCCACCAATCAAATAGGAGAACATATCCATCAAGTCATTTCCCACCATTTGGCTGCTTTTGCAGTGCTGGGCCAAATTCTACAAATTAAACCTGGTAATTTCCCAGTTTATACCAGATCCTCTTTTTGACAGTTTTGTGATCAATATCATATTGATTACTGAACTGTTTTCCATTATAATCCCAAGTCCAGGCCATTGTATAGCAAGCTCACTTTCCCCTTGTTTTAATTACAGAAACAAAAAGGGGGAGATAAAACCCCCACAAAATTATGTGAATCATTGTCTCTTTGTTTTAAATCTTTTGAATAGTGATGCTGAGAGTCACATTGCTGCTGACTGACACATGATCCCACTATAGCAGGCCAGTCAGGCCTAGTGTGGCAGAGAGACATACAAACAGTAAAATGGAATGGACCAGGTTCAGTGATACTGTGAGATAGAGGCCATGCTTGTGTCTTTCCAGAGGGTGCAGCTCGTCCTATTTCAGTACCTGAGCATGCTGTTCATCATCAGCATGGAGGATCTTGAGCCACAGTTCAAATTACTGACCCTCAAACTGGATATGTTGATCCTGACCTCCACCAGGAGTGTAATGCTGAGAAGAGGAAGAATGCAAAGGAGATGCCACGGACCCAGAATGCCAAACTCCCAACGTGGGGATAACTAAAGAAACTGACACATAAGGCTGAGCAATTGGTCAAACAGAAGAGAGTACTAAATCTCCAACCATTATGTTTGTGGCTGTGCTGGCTTGATTGAGCTCTTAGGTAAGTAGAGTTCATGGAGAAACTTATTGGACTTATTTCACAGATTCACCACTAGTACACCTGGTTGTGTGGACTGCAGAATCAATTCCAGTGTTTACTAATGATACACATATAATGGGAGATTTTTTAGATGAACATATTACCCCTGTTCATACAATTAGGTTTTATTATACTGGATATAGTGGGAGATTACCTATATGTTGGCCCCAAAATGTGAACACTACCTGTTTGAAAGTGGCCCCAGGGAAAAAAATAAAAACAGCATACAGGGGAGTCAGTGTAGCCAACATCCCTGGCATCTGGTAAATGACAAATTATGTCCAGAAAGTTACAAAAAGGGGATTTGTCATAATTATTGGGACATAATTTGTCATTCCTCAATGACATAACCATGTTTCCCACAGAGCATTCACCAATATCCACTGCCCTAATTATACTACAATAGAATTTATGCCTTTCCTAAACGGGTGTAGTGTGCCAATATTTTGCCAGTGCAATAGAATGTCTCTGGATTGGAGGGACAGAGGGAGAGACAGGTGGGTTCCTATGAAGAAGTTGTCCCTTGTATAATCCTCTCTCCACATTTGATTTTTCTCCTGGTCACTTAAGCACATTGTATGTCCTGAAGTGTGGGTTTGACAAGCCTGTATTTTGGGAAACTCAGTTTGCCAGGAAGAGGCTCTTTCCCCTACTGGCCCCTATTCTGTGGCTGTAAAATTTTTCATCCTCTGTCATACACATGCAGTCCAGAGAAATGGGGCTTCTTTGCTGCACAAAATAGTGTGCAGTGCCCCTTTCAATTTAGTTGGGAACTGTCTTTGATCTCTAAACTCTCTGTACCCAGACCCACCTCTGGCCTCATAAAAACATGGGTTCCTTTGATGCTCTTATCCCTCCACTTT
>JAJEJO010025892.1:0-37219 GCA_020662805.1 Glaucomys volans
TTTTTTTTTTTTTGGCTTAGGATACAGGGTTTCTCACGGGCTTGATGCAGCTGGCCTCAATCAGTCATTGGAACCAGGATGTCAGATGTGCAAGTCCCTTTCTCTGTTTCCACCCTCTCTTCCTCTCTGGGTCTTTACTTCATTTCTGCATCTGTCTCTATATACTTCTGCTCAGACCAGCTCTCCTTGCTTCCCAGCTGCACAGAAACGTATGGCTACTGACAGCCACTGGGCTTCTAGTCAGTCTAGCCACATAGGAAAAGAGTCCAGTGACTCTCTGAATTCCAGTCCCCAGTTTGGGAGGTAGGCACTGATGGTCCAGTTTGGGTCAGGTGCTACCCTCTTCCCCAATTATCTGTTGTCAGTGGGCTGTGTCATGTAGTGCTCCTAACATGGCAGCCAGGGCCCACAACTGTTGCTATATGAATAAGGAAGAAGAGAGAGTTCCCAGAAAAAGCTTGTTTGAGAGTGGGTGGGTGGAGGTGGTCAGGGGGCTGAAAAGTAAAACCAATATGTTAGACATGATAAGTTTTATTGTACTCCTTTCTACAGATGAGGAGACTGAGGCTCAAAGAGATTGATTGATAGATTTAGGGTTGTACAGCTTGGAAACCGAATTGGAATTCAAATCTGCCCCTGCCTCTTTCCAAGGTCCACTCCATCACACCGCCCACACATTACTAATAGATGCAAATCAGTCAGGCTAAGTGTGTTCCTGACAGAGGGGACAATATGTGCAAAGGCCTGGAGGCAAAAAGAAACTGTGGGTATAAGAAGCTAAAAAGAAATCCAGTGGGACTGAACCACAAAGAAAGAGGAGGACTGTGAAGGGAGATGTGGCCCAAGATGGGGCCAGGTTAGATCAACAAATAGGGTCTGCTAACAAGGAATTCGGGCCTTGCCCTGAGGACAGTGGAACCTGGGACCTGGGTAGGGATGGAGAGAGATGGATGGAATTGTGAGATGATTGGGTGACAGGATGGATAAGACTTTGTGTTCAACTGACTGTTCGGACTGGGAAGCTACGAGAGAGTGGAAAGTTACAAATGAAGGTCATGTGTTTGGCTAATAATACCTTTCCCTGATGGAGCAGGTTTGGGGAGTTCTGTCAGACATGATGAGTTTGAGATGCCTGGGAGTCATCCAAGGAACCATCCAGAAGGAGCTTGAGGGCTAGAGCTCAGGAGGAGACATGGGCCCAGACACAGATTTGGAAGTCATCTGTGAGCATTAAATCCAAGGTGCAATGAACTCACCTAGGAGGTGTGTGTAGAGGGAGAAGACCCCTGCCAGAATGTGAGGGACACCAGCGTTTAGGGCAGAGACAAAGAGGAGAAAGAGTCCCCAGGGGAGGTCAAAGGAGACCCACAGTGTGTGGTGGGAAAGCCAGAGGTGGGCCTGGTCAGCAGTGCCAGGTGTTGCTGAGAGGTCAGCTAAATAAGGAAGGACCGAGAAGGGTCCACCGGGTTTAGCAACAAGGAGGCCCATGTAACCTCCAAGAGATCAGTTTCCATGGCAAAGACAGAAGGCAGTGGGCTGAGGAGCGAGTGGGAGGCGAGGAAGCAGACACTTTTCCAATAGATGTGGCCATAAAGGGGACAGGAGAAGGAAGAGAGAACAGGTTGGTTGGAGGGGTGTGGGCTGGAGGGTTTCTCTCTTCAGCAAGTTACATCCTGATGGAAAGGACTCAATAGAGAAAGGTAGGTTGAGGATTCAACCAGAAAGATAGAGGGTCATGAGAAATGAGGAACCTTCCAGTTGTGCAGGTCTGTTGTCCTAGCTCCTTGGGAGGCTGAGGCAGGAGGATCACTTGAGCCCAGGAGCTTGAGGTCAGCTTGGGCAACCTAGAAGACCCAGTCTCAAAACAAAAACCAAAAATCCAAAGAGCGAGGAACCTGGGTGGCAGGAGGGAGAGAAGTAGATGCAGGTGAACTTAGAGTTTTGGCACCTGCACTTGAGGGCATCTTGGGCTTCTGCTTTCTCTAGAAACAGGAAGCAAACTCAGCATATGGGGTTTCAGTTGTTCAAGTATAGAAGATTTGAAAGAGACTTACTGGAGGAGCAGAGGGTCGCAACATTCTCATCGAAACAACTGTGATAAATCTGTTTTTTGTATGTTTTTATCTCAATACTATGGATCAAATTCTCAAATTCATACCTGAAATACAATAAAAGTGCAAATCTGGGAGATGTGTGAAAAGACCATTTTGAATAAGTGAACGTTGGTTAAAAAAAAAGAAGAAGAAGAAAGAAAAATAATTATATTTATTTCAGGTACAAACAGTAACACAAAATATTACCTAGTGGTTGGGAAAGAATCATTTGTAATTAGCATAGAAATTGTTTGCAATGTAAATGAGTGTTTCTGAAGTACTTGACTATGCTTAAAAACAGTACTTTAGTATTTTAAGAATTCCCCTTGTGGGGTGAAACCACTTTATATCTATTTTAAGACCTTGTTAAGTCTGCTTAAATGTAGTTAATTTTTTTTTTTTCTGGAAAAGATACTGGCTACATCAGAAAGCATTTCTGGCAAAGGTAAGATCGTGCGACTGTGTACCACACAAGCACTTTCCAAAGGCCATTTCCACCAGAGAGCAGATCTGATTGCGGGAGATTGTTACTAAGGGAACGGTGGGGCATGAATATAAATTTCATTTCTCAAAAGACCTAACTAAAGTATTGATCCAAAGGGAGCCGCCAGTGCATGCAGGAGGAGGAGCCGTTTTGGAATCAAATAAATAAATATAAATTGAGAAACATCAAAATATATATATGTGATCCTAGGCTTTCTCCTTTTCTTGCAAATCTCTCTCAGCTGCTGCCCAGATGAGCAGGCCTGGGAGAGAAGAGAGCAGGGGCTGAGGAGCAAAGCAAAAGGTGTTGACACCAGGCCAGTTGGCAGCTCTGCAGAACTGAAGCCAGGAACACTGTCGGCAAGGACAAGGTCCTACCATTGGCATTATTATTTATCGAACAACAGTTCTGGTCAGTCTTTTACCCACAGGATCATGATTCCTCATAATGACCTATGTATAATCCCCACTGAGAGATGAGGACACTGAGTCCCTGGAGCTTCTGATCTGTTTCCTGACCAGGTTCAAAAGCTCAAGAGGGGCCGAGTCTGGACTCAACTCTGTGGAATGGATTCCTTTTTTTCTCCCTCTGCAGGCTTCAAGTTAACCATACTACTTAGCAGCATGCTATCATCAATATCCTGTGCAAGGCACAAGGCCTCTATTAGATATGATTTTCCAGTTCCTTCTCCAATCCCCTTTCAGTCTTCATCTATCTTGCTCTCCTGACCCCACAGGCACTGTGACATGCTCCATGAGAGCTTGTTCCATGTCCTGAATTATATGCATATCCTTGTTAAGAACATAATGTTGTTTTGGATATGCATGAATTTTATACAACAAGGCATTGTGTTATGAAACTCATTCTCTTTTTTGCTATCAGTTATTATTCTTAAGATCTATGTTGCTGTGGGTATATGTATGTATGTATGTGTGGGTATATATAAAATATATGTATATATATGTAATATATATAGTTTCTATATATGGATCATTGCTTCCAATGAATGATGTCATATTCTAAAAGATTCATCCACATTTTTTTTTTTCGGTGCTGGGGATCGAACTCAGGGCCTTGTGTTTGCAAGGCAAACACTTTACCAACTGAGCTATACCCTCAGCCCTCATCCACATTTTATCGATCTATTCCCCCAAGGGTGGATGCCAAGATTTGTTCCAACTCTCAGTTACCACAAGCAACAGTGGGTTGAACTTCCTTCTCACGTGTGTCTCCTTGTGGACTTGTGTGAGAATTTCTCTGCGATATATACAAGTCATGGTATCACAAGGTCAAATGGCAAAGGCATGCCCATATTCTTTAAATAATGCTAAAAGGCTCCACCAGTTTATACTTCAACAACAACTGCCCAAGAGTTCCTATTTCTCCACATCCTTGTCAACACTAGGCATTACTCACTTTTCTAATTTTGCCATTTTGATGGATGTTAGTATGTCATTCAAATGTGCATTTCTCTGATTACTAGTGAATTAAAACATTCCTTTTCATATTTGTTAGTCATTTGGACGTTTTCTTTTGTGAATTAATTCTTCATGTCTTTTACCTATTTTTCTATTAGGTCTTTTTGATTTTCAGGAGTGTCTTATATAATGTAGATATTAATGCTTTAGCACTTTCAGGGATTATAAATATCTCCTTCCAGTTTATCATCTACCCCTAATAATTTTATTAGCTTTCAAATGTTAAACTTATCCATGGTGTATAGTATAAGAATGA
Source organism: Glaucomys volans (assembly GCA_020662805.1). Classification (NCBI taxonomy): domain Eukaryota; kingdom Metazoa; phylum Chordata; class Mammalia; order Rodentia; family Sciuridae; genus Glaucomys; species Glaucomys volans. Next base: position 4,312 of record JAJEJO010025892.1, read on the forward strand.
ACTGATAGAGTTCATTTGTATCCATATTTTTAAAATATTTTTTAGTTGTCAATGGACCTTTATTTTGTTTATTTGTATGTAGTGCTGAGATTCAAACCTAGGGCCTCACACATGCTAGACAAGTGAGCTACCGCCGAGCTACAGCTCCAGTCCCCATATTTTTTTGTTTGTTTTACAACAATGGGTCTTCTTGAAGTCTTTCCATCCTTAGGACAAAAGAGTGCTCTCTCACATTTTCTTTGGTTAGCCTTAGTGTCTTGCATTTTACATTTTGGTCTTTAATCCATTTAGAGTCCATCTTTGTATTTGATGTAAGGTACAGACTCAATTGCATTCACGTCAAAACAGGATCAAATGTTCCTAAAACTATCTAAACAATCTAGCCTTCCTTCACTAATATTCTTTTTCCCCCCTACACTGCTAGGGATCGAACCCAGGGCCTCACATGCAATAAGAAAGTGCTCTACCACCAAGTAACACCTCAGCCCCTTCACTAATATCTTCACAGATTTATTGAAATAGAATTCACATCCCATACAATTCACCCATTTAAGTTGCATAATTCAATGACTTAAAGTATATTCACAGAATTGCACAATCATTATTATAATCAGTTTTAGAACATTTTCATAATCCTCTAAAAAATCCTTTAACTTTTAGCCATCGTCTTACTAATTTTTGATGCACCAATTAGCACATATCAGTTTCCAGGTGTATGTGGATTGTTTCTGAGTTCTTTATTATGTTTCACTTGTTTATTTATCCACTTGTCTATTGTTTTTCTATTATTCTGTGACTTGTGTTTTCCTAATCTCCCAGGTGAGTGTCCTCCTTTGTATTTCTTTCTTTTTTGGGGGGAGTTACCAGGGATTGAACTCAGTTGCACTCAACCGCTGAGCCACATCCCCAGCCCTGTTTCATATTTTATTTAGAAACAGGATCTCACTGAGTTGCTTAACATCTTCGTTTTTGCTGAGGCTGGCTTTGAACTCACGATCCTCTTGCCTCAGCCTCCTAAGCTGCTGGAATTACAGGCGTGTGCCACTATACCCAGCCTCCTCCGAATTTCTGGAAAATTGATTTGGCCAAATTCACGTGTCCTTTGATCCAAGAATTCCACTTTTTAGAGTTTATCATACAGATATACTTGAATGAAATAAAGAGATGCCTACTTGAATAAAATAAAGAGATGCCTACTTAAGTTTATTCACTGCAGCATGGTTAGTAATGGCCAAGATTGGAAATAACTAAAACTTCCAAAAACAGGGACTGGTTTGATAATAGTACATTCAAACAGTGGAGTACTATACTATTGCTAAAAATAGAGAAAGCAGCTGGGTGTGGTGACACACACCTGTAATCCCAGTGGCTTGGGAGGCTGAGGCAAGTTCAAAGCCAGCCTCAGCAAAAGCAAAGCTCTAAGCAACTCAGTGAGACCCTGTTTCTAAATAAAATACAAAATAGTGCCCCTGAATTCAATCCCCGGTACCAAAGAGAGAGGAGAGAGAGAGAGAAAAAAACCAAAGGCTCTCTACAATGATATGTAAAGATCTCAAAGATAAATATTATTAAGTGAAAAAAGTAAAATGCAGAATAATGTTCTAAAGAAAAGTGGAATATACTATTTTGGGGGGAGGGGATACTAGGGATTGAACCCAGGGGCACTTAACCACAGAGCCATATCCCCAGCCATTTTTTTATACTTGATTTTGAGACAGGGTCTCATGGAGTTTCTTAGGGCCTCACTAAGTTGCTGAGGCTGGCTTTGAACTTGCAATCCTTCTGCCTCAGCCTCCTGAGCCACTGGGATTACAGGTGAGTAATACTACTTTTGTGTAAGGGGTAAGCGGGACAAAAATCTGTATCCAAATCCACTTGTATACATATAAAAACACTTTGGAAAGACAGAACATAGCACCTATGACTCAGGGTTTCTTTGGGATCTGAGAACCTGGGCAGATGGGCGATAAGAATGGAAAGGAGACATTTCCCCATCTACCTTTTCACATGTTTGCTTTTGAATCACGTGAATGCCTAATTTATTCAAAGAGTAACCTAGGGACTAAGGATGTATCTCAGTGGTGGAGCACTTTCCTAGTCCTGGTTCAATCCCCAGCACTAGGGGAATAAAAGTAAACTAAAATAAGGCAAACTTTGGCTTAGGTCTTCATGAGCATATTCTTTCATATAAAATTGGGAATACATTTGTGGAATCAACTAAAAAACAAAACAAAGCAAATACCAGCAGGAATTTTGACTAGAATAAAACGTTTTGCTCTTTACTTCTCTGTTCTCCTTCCATCAGATATCAAAAATGTAATGGGGGCTGGGGTTGCAGCTCAGTGGCAGAGTGTTTGCCTAGCACGTGTGAGGAACTGGGTTCCATCCTGAGCACCGCATAGAATAAACAAATAAAATAAAGGCATTCTGTCCATCTACAACCACAAAAAAATTCTTAAAAATGCAATGGGAGAGCCAGATGTGATGGTGCACACCTGTAATTGCAAGTTTCAGGCCAGCTTGGACAACTTAGTGAGACTCTGTTTCAAAATAAAAAATGAAAAGGTGTGGGCCTGTCTCTCGGTGGTAGAGGGCCCCTGGGGGAAAATGCAATGAGAGGCATGAAGGCCTGACGCCAGGATAAGGCCCTGGTCAATACTGAAAATAGTTAAGAATCCAGGAGAAAGTCTCCAGGTTGTATAGAGCTTTTTTTTTTTTTTAAACAGTGGCCATTTATTAGAATAGTCTATTCCATTTCTTTATGTTTCCCTGTGTTATTAAGGTATTGCATCTCTGAGGAGGAGGGAAAAAGAATTATCAGATATAAAATCTTTTAGCACCTTCTGCCTGAGTGATGACAACTTGAAGCACCAGTGGCAGGCAAAAGCCTCCTTACCCCCCTGGTGGCAGGTTATCTTAACTGCAGGTGAAGCACTTGAGAAAAACTGCCTTTGTCAAGCTGAGCATGTAAATCCAAACCCTAGAAGGGGAGTAGGGCATGTCTTGAAAACTTGTTTGCTTTGCCTGTTTTCCTAAACATCTGTCCCGCTTCTTGTCTCAAAGGATCATAGATTCCAAATTAGTAGTCAAAATTAATGAGATTTTCCATTAATAAGCCTGAGACTAAAATGATGGAAAATCCACTAATTATAGACTATCCAACCACTTAACCATGACATGGATCCAGGCCTCTGGGAGGAGGGAGAGGAAAGGAGGAGGGAAGGCTGTAGATGCAACCTGTGCCCAGCAGTCCTTCCTTCCTGCACCACTGCCCTCTTGCCTGGGCCTGGGGACCTCAACACCCAGTGCTTCCTGCCTCCGGGCTCCTATCCCAATCCAGGCTGAGCTAGGCTCTGCCTTTGAGGACTATGTAAGTCTCCAGGCTAAATTCCTGGAAACTCCAAAATAGGGCCCAGAGTGGAGGTGGGGGGCATGTTTTGCTCAGTTCTGGGAAGCAGTTTGGGAGGTGGTGCCCAGAGAAGGAAGAGGGGTAGAAAAGGCAGACAAAAATGCCCATTATACCAAGCCTGTCAATTTCCTTTTTTCATCTCTTTATCAGTGTTTGTGACTGAGCTTCTTATCAACAGGAAACGCCTGCCTGAGGGGATGAGGCAGGTCCAGGGGGACTGGACGCCAGGGACTGGGAATTCTGGGTAGTGTGTTGCTGTGGGGCAGCCTGGCTGGGTGGCCTCTTGATTCCCAGGACCTCGGCTCTTTGCCCTGGCATCTAATGTCTACTACTGGCATCTACTACTCCCATGTACACAGGAAGAGAGCACACCAAATAGGCCCTGTGGCCAGAGGGTCTGCAGGAGGAAGACCTGAGAGGGACTTCAGCTCTGACCCTCTGTGACCAAGAACAGGTCATCAAACGGCCCAAGCTATAAAGTGAGAAGAATTGTCTTTGCCTCGAATCCTACCAATCTCTCTCCTTCCAAGGAGAGACCAAGTACCTACCAAGGCCACAGACAATTTCTTGACAATCAGCCTAATGGAACCTTCTGATATGTGAGCCTTTGAGACCTGAGAGACTAGTGCCTGTGTTGGGTGCCCAAGACTGGGACAATCAGGTGCTGAACACAGACTTTTAGATGAAAGAGAGGAGGGGGACCGTAGCACTGCTTGACCTCTTTTTGTGTGCCAGTTGCTTTAAAAATATTGATCATCATACCAGGCATGGTGCCATACACCTGGAATCCCAGTTACTCGGGTGGCTGAGGCAGGACGACTGCAAGTTGAAGGACAACTTGGGAAACCTCACAAAACCCTTCCTCAAAATAAAAAATAAAAAGGGCCAGGGATGTAGCTCAGTGGTAGGACACTTGCCTAGCATGCCTGACCCCCTGGGTTCAATGTCCAGTCCTAACAACAACAACAACAACAACAACAACAACAACAACAAAATTTGAACATAAAACTAGGGTCCTGATCTCTCAGATTTGTCTCCAGGAGTGTGGCAAACCAAGGGCCAGATTTCCCAGGAGGCAAAGATCAAATCCAAGTGCTGAAAATAAATGCCCCAAAGGGATATCTGGGCCAAGCAAAGTTTTCTGGGTGGCTGAGATGCACAGGTTTATCTATCTAAACATCTTTCTTCAAACAGCAGAAGACTGAAGAGAGAGCACAGGAACTGGCTGTCCTGGTAGAAGGGTGGGGAAGGAGATGGACTACCTGGTTTCCTGTTCCTTATCTTCTGCTTACCAGTTGCCCTTGAGCAACCAGACTCTGCTTTTAGTGATGGTGGTGATAAAGGAAATTCCTGTGTGTCTTGCCCTGCTGTGTCTCCCTGGACAACCCCACTCTCCCCCTGCTTCATCATTTGCTCCTGCAGTTGGGGATGTAGGTCAATAAGAGTGGGTGGGTGAGAAAGAACAGAGAAGAGACTCATCCAGACATGACACCCCGCAGGGCAGCAGTGACAACACTTAAACCTGAAAACTGCCTGAAAATAGACTGTGTGTCTATGACATTATGCAAATCATATGCAAAGTCAAGAAGCCCTCTGTCTCTATTTCTAGCAAACTGAATGTGGCCCTGGTGGAAGCAGCTCGTTCCAAGAGTCGCCCACCCAGAGTGATGATTGCATAGCTAGCATCAGTTCCAGCCCTGGGACATTGGACTTGGGATATGCACCCCCACTCCACCCCCAGGGTATGCCTTCTAGGCAGGACGACTTTGCCATCTCTTGGGTTGTTGATTTTAATGTCAGGAAAGATATGGGGCAAGCAGAGCATCCTTCTTGAAGGCTAATGTGAGGCAGGACTGAAGGAAGATGGGGAGGATGGTGCCTGGGAAGGCGGAGAGAACTGTCTTTAAGAACCTGGGTACCAAGCAGGGCACAGTGGTGCATGCCTGTAATCCCAGCAGCTTGGGAAGCTGGGGCAGGAGAATTGCAAGTTCAAAGTTGGCTTCAGCAACTTAGTGAGGCCCTAAGAAACTTAGCAAGATCCAGTCTCTAAAGAAAATATTTTAAAATGGGCTGGAGATGTGCCTCAGTGGTTGAACACCCCTGGGTTCAATCCCCGATAATAAACAAACAAACAAACAAACAAACAAACAAACGAAAGAACGACCCTAGGTTCCACCAGGCCTTGGCAGTGGAAGAGTGGGCCTCAGCAGCAATGATCACTGTTCAGGGCTACCTTCACCCACTTCAGCATGCTGTGGCACCCATCACCCCTCAGGGAAGGCCCTTACCACAGAGAGGATGCTGCCCTCTTTGAATATAGGTAGGGAGTTGGAGGTGAGGGCCCCCAGGAAATCAGGGCAAAGGTCAAGATCAGAGGGCAGCAAATTTTCTTCCTTCCAAGGCAATTCCCTAGGGCTCTATATTAAGGAAGAGGCCTGGAGATGGTAACATCACAAGGCGTCTTCTAACCCTGCAAGGCAATGGGCCAGTTCTTTCCGATCCCGCTCAACTTCTACGGAATTCTTTGCAGAGCAGTTTTCCTACTGCTTTTCTCCCTGCTGTGCAATCACAGGGTAACTACCAAGGTGCCCACGGGACCTGGCAGGCGCAGGGGGAAGAAGTCTGCGGGTGCGGGATGCTAAGATGCTAACATCCCCAGCGCGGGTCAAAGAGGGCGCTCGAGTCCTCTGAGAAGGCACGGTGTGGGGGAACCGTGTGCGGAAGGCATGGGCCCCTGGGGAACCACAGGGAGTAGGCGAAGTCCTTCGTGGTAGAAGGAATAGTGGCGCCTCCCCGTGTTTTCCCAGTCGTCCAATACAGAGACACAGATTTTCAAGACCGGGCAGTCCACCGCACCCCCACGCCGCCGCTCGGTCCCGCCTGGGCCCCTCCCAGCTTCTTTAAGTACCTGCCTCCCGCGTGGCGTGTCGCGCTCACAATTTCCCGGGAGTGCGGAAAGGGGAGTGAGTTGCTTTCTGAGCTTAAGGTGCCAGGGTAGATCCCCAGGGATGGGGAGCTTCCCATTCTGGGGGTGTGGATCGACGAGGTGGGGATCCCGTTTAAGTAGAGAATTGAGAACAGAGAATTGAGAGCGGATCAAGCTGCTTCTGAGGACTCACAGAGCTCTCTGCTAGGTGTGGTTTTCGGGGACAGTCCCTGTAAACCAGAAGGGCAGCTGAGCGCACGCAAGGAGGCTAGCGCACGCGGCAGGGAAAGAGGTCCCCAGCCTGCCGGGAAAGGCCTGCGGGCTCTGCGCGGGGGAGGGAGGCGGCCGCTGGCCAGACCCGCGGCCAGCAGAGGGCGACGTGGCAGGCGCGCGATCGCAGACGCTCCCAATTGCATGATTTGAGTTCCGCTGGGAGTCTAGTAGGGGTTTTCAGAAGCTGTGACTTGCCCACGGGCAGTGCGGAGGCGTGGACCTTGGGGTCCCCTCCTTCCTGGTCCCCACAAGCTCCCCCTGTATCTGTGTGAAGGGACCACTACAGATGCTTTGACCTGGGAAGACTCGACAGGAGCTCAGGATTCAATCATGGTTTATTGAGGACCTACTATGTGACTGGGCACAAGCTAAGTGCTCCCACAAACAATACCTCCAGGTAAGAAAAGTATGATTTCCACTCTGGAACACCTCCTCCACTCAGGAGCATTTGCAGACCACACTGCAGTGTGACCCTTCCCTCCACCCTCCCCTGTCACTCCACCTCTTCTCTCAGATCTTCTCCATTTAGGGTTTTTCCAGGCTTTGGAGAGCTACTGTCTTCGGTTTCTGGTCGTGGTGTTTCAGGAAGAGTTTAACCCCAAATTTAGTAGACTTTCAGGTGGGAGCCTGATCCTAGACTGGGTGGATTCCAGGGACCGGAGAACCTGCAAACTCTGCCCTAGTATTCCAGAAACCGGCTGCTTTCTGTTTTCACCCAGTTTCACTTCCTGGTTCTTTTCCCTGCCTTGCACAATGCTGGGAGATCTGCCTGGGAAACCTCTGCAATGGGGTGGACGAAGACACACCCCAGTAGTCCTTCTAGGAGGTTGAAGAGAGAATGAGCCTCCTTCTCTGTCCCCAAGGGCTGACGAATGCTAGACCAGGTTTTCTCTGGCCGAGGGCTGCCCCGTCCTTAGCCTGAGCCCCTACATACAATACCTGCTGAAGTTCAGCCTCCAAATTATCTCCCTCCACACCATCCACCCATCCAGGCTCCAGGATCATCTGCTCAGAACATGGACATACACCTTGACATTTCCAAATGCTGAACTTTCTGTGTGTTTCTCTAGTGTTACCAAGACCCACCAAGACTCTCTGGGTCAAACATATGGCACTGGGCCAGTTCAGAGCAGGACCTGGGTGCTGGAGGCTTCTTGGCTGGAGCCATATTTCTTTTGCATCTTGCAGGTCACATAGGTAGCGGTCCCTCAGCCCTGAGGCAGAGAAGGCCCAGCCACAGAGTGGATTGGAGACTTGCTTACTAGCCAGAAGGCCCAGAGCTGTCTGAACCCAAGGATGGTCACTAGCATGGCCTAAGGCAACAACCAGAGCTTGCAGAATTAGACCAGAAGGCCCTTCAGATCCTAGTCTCTGATACAGTCATTTCACTTTCCCATCTCGAGGCAGATTGCCAGTGGCCAGGGCATAGGAGCAGGAGAGCCTGATGAGCTTAGCTCTCACACAGGGTGGCATTCAAAGAAAATTAAAGCTGAAGAAACCTCAAAGGACATCAGGACCAAATCTTTCAGTATATTGATGAAGAAACAAAGGTCCTAAGACAGTAAAGGCCAAACCTGGTGGCATAGAGCAAGTACCTAGGACCCAACTCGGGTCTCCTGATTCCCACTCAAACCTTCCTTCCCACCCTCTGCCACACTTACCCAACATCCTCTCAATTATCCTGAAAGTCCTGGGCCTTACCCATGTGACCTGACACCTCTCCACTGCCATATGATCCTGCCATACATCAGCAGGACCCCTTGAATTTTAATGCCCTAACAAGTCAGCTAGGATAGCCAGGGAACAGGGAGCGGCAGGATGGCAGCTGGCATTCAGCTAGCTGGGGCCTTGTGTCTAAGGTGTTATGGTTCTGTGATATGAACCCTTGGAGGGCAACTGAGGAACCTCGGTGTCTGCAACTTGTGTCAGAGGTTGAGGCCTGGCAGGATAGTGTCTGCTGAAGGTTGGACAGGGCCCTGTGCCACCCTGGCAGCTTTGGTGGGGCAGTGAGGTTGACCAAGGGCAGGGGAAGTGTATGACCAGGCTCTGGGCCCAGGACTGGGATTCCCTGGCATGGCTATCCTCTTTTGCATCCTGCCCTGGGAGTGGTAGGGGGTGCACCCTGCTGGCATGGGGGTGGGGACAGAGCCAGGCGTCAGGGAGCCGGCCACTTTGAGCAGGCCAGACGGCGCAGGATCAGGTTTCAGCCCAGCTGTATTTTTGACTGGATGGGCTCAGGGCCAAGCTGGGCAGGCACAGCTGCCCCACAGGGCCCCCCCCCCCCCAGCACACACACACACACACACACACACACACACACACACTACCTCTACCCAGCTGGGCCACAATCCCCTGCCACCCCATACTGTAGGCACAGCGAGTCCAGCAGCCCTGGGCTAGTGAATCACTTTGGGCTTCTCTGGATCATGGCTGAGTTTCTGTAGTGTCTTCTTGATGCGCAGGGCAGTGAGGCGGGCTGAGGGGGTGGGGTACCAGCATTCCCGCATCATCTGAGCCAGGCCCGAAAGGACCTAGAGATCAGGAGAGAGACAGAGGAGAGGAAGCAGGAATGGACAGGGAAGGTGGAAAGGAGGCCGCAAGGCAGATGGCTCAGAAGTGGGAAGCAGCAGGAGAGAAGGGACAGGAAGAGAGAGATGGGAGTGGTGGGTAGGAGGGCAAGAGGAAAGGTGAGTGGTGAGAGGGAAAAAGGAGGGGACCAAGCAAGGATGAGGAGAGAAAGATAATGGAAGAGAGAGGAGTGTGAGAAAGGGGATGGAGATAGGCAGGACAGAAAGAGAAAGAGCACGCTGGTCTTTAGAAACCCACAGTGTCAGCAGAGCACCTTACCCCAGCCCCACCTCCACCAGGACCCACGGGGAAGGGCAGCTCTGTAAGCCTGGGGGCTCCCACATTGTCCCCACTGCAGCCTGAGGCCCAGTGCATTGGCAGTGACTCCCAGCCCCTCCACCAACCATGCTGGGCCCAGTGGACAATGGAAGTATGGGTGGTGGGTACTGCCCCCAAAATGCCTTAGTCCAGGGAGGAACCCATCCCAGGAAGCTCAGGGGCCAGCCCCACCTCCTGTGGTTCCTGAGAGTGAGTATATGTGCAGGAATGCATCCATGTGGCTTCTCATGGATATGCATGTTGTATAGGAATATGTGTCTGTGTGTGCATATGTGCATATACATGTGTACGTTTATTAATTCTTTCAGTAAATATTTATAAGGCCTTTATTGCATGCCAGGCACTGGGATGTAATGGGCTGTAAAAGAGAGCAAAAGAAGCATGAACTTTGTCCTCATGGGGCCAACAGTCTGGCATAGATGTGCATGTATATGTTCAAGAGAGTGTTTAGAAGCATATACATGCCAATTTGTATTTATACACAGGTGTATATGACTTTGTATGAGTATGTGAAATGTTTTGAGAAAAAGAAATACAAAGACAAATGACAAAAACTCCATAGCAGAGATCCTCTAACTTTTCACCAGCAAGGTGAAGGGCTCTCAAAATCTTAGATTGACCAGAGGACTCTAGGAGGATGGGGGTCCACAAGCCAGGTGTGCAGAGAGAAGTACCCAAGACACCCAGAACATACCCAACAAGCAGAGGCCTCAAACATAAGTTCCTGAGCCCGGAAATCCCAGCTGTGAGCCCGCACCTCGTGCCATCCCAGCCCCAGCAGAGTCCTCACCGGGTCTGCAGCCAGCCGGTTGGGGATGGTGGGAGTCCGCTGGTCAACACACACCACCTTCTTCATGTCCTCAAAGCTGGGGTCATTGGGCACCACATCATAGAAGGGTGGCCTGTAGTCCTCCACAATTCCTGGAGATTGAGGGGGGATTGGGCAATCACTTGAGACCCCAAAGAGGCCAAATAGCACCCAGAGGACAGCTTTGCCCAGCTTTTGTGCTAGGGGTTTGGAAACTGGTTGCCTGGTCACATCACCCTGAGGGGGATACTATAATATAATAAATCTATTTATAACTAATATAATTACTGCCTTTCTTTTGCACTTCTCATGTGTCAAGCATTTGTGCTCTAAATACTTTATATGCATTATCCTGTTAGTCCTCATGACAGCCTGTGAGGGGGGTATTAATGCCCCATGGCAGTCAAGATCCAAACACATCTCACTGGATTTCTAGGCTACATCTTTTTATTTTTTTAATTTTTTTTTTTTTAGTTGTCGATGGACACAATACCTTTATTTTATTTATTTTTATGTGGTGCTGAGGATTGAACCCAGTGCCTCACACACGCTAGGCAAGCACTCTACCACTGAGTCACAGCCCCAGCTGTGCGAGGCTAGACTTGTTCCAGTCATTCCTCTGCTGCCTTGCCTGGCCCTGACCAACTCTGATGCCCCATAATAACAGTACCTAATATTTACTGAGCACTTACTATGTGCCAGCTACTGCCCTAAGTGCTCTGTCTTAAATCCTCACAGCAGCCCTACAAGGTACATAACACTATTAACTCCACCTTATAAGGCAAGAAATGAAGTCCAGAGAGTTTAAGAAACTTGTCTAAGATCAACAGCTTGTAAGTGACAGAGTTAAGACTTAAGCCCAAATATCTAATGCCAAAGCCCATGCTCCTGACCCCAGTGCTGCACTTAAAGGAGGGTAGCTGGTTGATTGCTGCATGAGGACAAGAAGGCGCAGAAAACACCTCTTCTAAGGAAAAATTATTTTTACCCTGGTTCAAATAACATCCACTTTCCATCAGGAAAGGCACAGGCCTCCACTGACCCCCACAGCCAGCGATGCCCCTACCCTGCCTCACATTATCCCGAGTGCACAGTCCCTGGGAGCTTTCTGCAAACAGTGTCTGTGGAACTGCAAGCAGCCCCATCCTGCTCCCAGGCCCCGGACTGGGGGCCATGGCCACACAGGCCACCACCTCAGTGGAGCCTTCACCAGCTGCTCTCCCCATGGCAGGTTTCCAGGCCGCCCCTGTGCCGCTTGCCCCTAATCAGTGTTGCGCAGAGGCCTAAGCGTGTCTAATGAGCCTTTAATCAGCGCCGGGGCTGACACCAGATTACAGTGTTTATAATGCGCTGAGAATCTGTGTGGGGTGACAGAGCTTCCCCTCCGCCCCAGCAGCCCACAGGCTGCCTCCCTCCCAGCCCTTCCTTTCCTGCCTTCAGCCTGGTCCAGGAGGCCTTGGCTTTGTCCCAGTGCCCCCTTCTTTCAACTCTAGCCTCTTACAGCCCACTCTGGCAGCTCAAATCCAGGAATCTGAGAGTCTCCCCAAGGGATACTCCCTGCTGTCAGTATGGTCTCTGAGGGCAAATGAAGTCTGGTAAGGGGCTGGCTCCTGGTAGATGCTCAGGAAATAAGAACAGTCCTGCCCCAAGGAAGAGGGCTCTAGTCATGTCCTGAAGATTGTCCCCAACTTGTCAGGACTCCTGCAGCCTGGTCCATGGGCAGCCTCTGCAAAGGCCAACCATGCTCCTAACCAATCCAGACGACCTCTTGACCTCCATCTACCCCAGGGCTGAGAGGGCAGCAACCAGAAGGCAGACCAAGGCAGGCGCCTCTACCAGCTCCCAGCTCCACTAATCAGAGCCCCCTGTGGCAACCCACAGTACCAATGATGCCTCTGTAAGTGCAGACACTATCACAGCCTGCATTTTTGTGGCTAAAGAAATCAAGAATCAGGTTGGGGATATAGCTCAGTTGGTAGACTGCTTGCCTCACAAGCACAGGGCCCTGGGTTCTAATCCCTAGCACTGCAAAAAATAAAAAATCTAGAATCAGAGAGGTTTAAGTGTCACAATGATAAAGAACACTGGCTAAAGAATCAGATTGCCTGATTTTAGATCCTGATGCTGTCTATGGTTGGCTATACTTCTGTGCCTCAGTCTCTTCATCTATAAAGTGGGGATAATACTGTTAGGCACTTATCCTATTACAACTATAATAGCCACTAATGTTTAGCTTTAACGATTCTTCTCAATACTTCCCTTGGATTATCTCAACAGTTAAGAAGTTCTTTTTATTCTTATTTCATAAATGAGGAAACTGAGGCACAGAGAAGCTAAGTAACCAGTTCAGAATCGTGGCAAAATCTAGGAATAAACTTGGCCAATTTGATTCCAAGCCTGCGCCTTAACCACTAAGTAATACCACCTCCCTGCCAATGCAGAAAATCTAAATGAGCTGATACATGTAGGGTATATGGCACATTTTTAAGCTGAATAAACATTAGCTGCTATTAATATTTCTGTTGTTATCACTAGCCCAAGATGTCATAGCCAGATTCACAGACTCAGATGAAACTTAAAAGGTCCCTCAGCTGAACCATCAGTGAGTGTCAGTGAAGGGATGTCAGGTCTAGCCAAAAGCCCCTCAGGTCATGGGCACCGGCAGGGCAGCAAGCCCCCATCTCCACCAGTCTTCTCCCACCCTGTGCAAAGTGGACCCTCACCCACCATTGACAATGGTTCGACGAGCAATCTCCCACAGCACCAGGCCAAAGGCCCAGATGTCAGTCCACTTGTAGGACTCGAAGCAGTCAGTGCGGATCTGCTCATCCAGCACTTCCGGTGCCATGTACCGCTTGGTGCCCACTCTTGGGTTATTGCCGATGTCCAGGTAGTCGCTGCCCTGGGAATGCATCACAGCCAGGCCTGTGGGTGTGAAGCCTGTTACTCCTGCCATTCATGCTGGCCTACACACAGGACTGCCAGCAGAGGCTGGGTTCCAGGCAAGGTAGGGATGGAAAGAAACAGTAAGGCATAGAGGGGCAGGCAAAGGGAGACCTGCACAGAGGTGGGCTGGAAGACAGAAGACAGTGGCTATAAGGAAGTTTCCAGTTACCCTTTACTTTGTTTTGTTTTTGTACTGGGGATTGAACCCAGGGGCCCTTAACCACTGAACCACATCCCCATTCCTTTTTCTTTTTGTATTTTATTTAGAGACTGGATCTCACTGAGTTGCTTAGGACCTTGATAAGTTATTGAGGCTGGCTTTGAACTCCTGATCCTCCTGCCTCAGCCTCCTAAGCCGCTGAGATTGCAGGCGTGCGCCACCACGCCGGGCTGCCCTGTACTTTTATAGCTCTCTCAAGGTTCCCCAAACCTTTCAAATGTGAATAGGCAAAGCAGGCTTTATTATGCCCATTTCATCTCAAGTTCAGTACGGGGGAGCGATGTAATCAGGAAAACTAGGAAGAGAATCCAGGTTCCTGGTGCCCTGTCCCTTTTCCCAATTCCTGGAGCCAGGGTGGGTGGTGGAAGGAATCTGGGCTTGAAAAGAGTGTTAGGAGAACCCGTGAGGGACTCGTGCGGAGGTGAAATGAGACACCGCTTCAAGTTTTAAAGTGCCTTTCGCGGTCCACACCCACCAAAACAAGCAAAGGCAGAGCGCGCGAACCCCGCCCACCGGCGGAAGGCCCGCCCCCGCCCCGCCCCGCCCTTGCTCCGGGTGGGGGGCTCACCCAGGTCGGCAATGCAGCATTGCAAGTTGCTCTTGACCAGCACGTTGCGACTCTTGAGGTCGCGGTGGGCGATGGCCGGTTTACCCTGCGTGCCAAAGATCTCCACGTGCAGGTGCGCCAGGCCGCAGGCCGCGGACACAGCTAACTTCAGGGCCAGCTGGGGCTCCAGGGTCTGCCTCTGCAGAAAGTCATAGAGGGAGCCGTGCTCGTGGTAGTGCGTGATGAGCCACAACTGCGTGCTCGAATTGCGGGAAGTCATGTCCGAGGCGATGAAGCCTGTGCGCAGAAGGGTCAGGGTGGTTCAGACAAGGATCTGGGGAGGAGGGAGACTGGAGTGGTCAGAGGCAGGGTAGAGCGGGAGGCAGGGAATGGGCTAGGTCAGGGCCAAGCTGGGGCTGGGGCTGGGGTGCAAGTTTATCAGACTTAGGTCATACGCCTAAACTGGAGTCAGAGGTTGGGGCTGAAGGTGGGCTGGGAATTCAGGGTTAGGGTAACGTCTGGAGGTCTGTGGGCTCCAGCCATAAGTGCAGGGGGAAGGGAACCCCAAGCCTGGAACAACGCCATCCCCCTTGCCTAGGATGTTGTCGTGTCTGAGCAACACAGTGTTGTAGATTTCTGTCTCCCGAAACCAGGACTGTTCATCCCTTGAGGAGAAAATCTTGACTGCCACGCTCTCGCCATGCCACAAGCCTCGCCACACCTCGCCATAGCGGCCCTTTCCTGATTCAGTGTGGGAGAGGAGGGGAAGGGTCACACACTGAGCACAGCCTGGGAAAAGCCCCCCATCTTATACTACACAAACCCCACCTGCAAAACCTCTGAGACTGAAACCCAAATGCAGGCTACCCTCAACCACCTCTCATTCCAACCCCATTCCTGAATAAGAACCTAGCCTTGGCCCATCTCCAGCCCACTCCCTGTCCAGCAGAATTTCCATTCTGACCCAGGCCTGGCCCCAACTATGACTCCGGAATTCAAGAGCTCTCTCATCCTTCTAGGCTTATGGGAGCACTTAGTCCCCATCCCTGGGCTCACCCACTGCTCACCCACACACTCCACCAGGGCGACCTGCCGTGCCACCGTCCTCTGCACCAGAAAGGGGAGCCCAGAGCCACTGCCTGTAGTGCAATCACTGTCCAGGAAGTCCTGGGGATACCAAGAAGCCACTGAGAGGCTGCTCCCACCAACCATGGCCCCTTTCTCTATCCTCGACCTGCATCCTGTTGCTGTCATTGCATGCTCCTTACTCACCCAGTTCCCTGCCAGCTCTAATCTCCAGGTGTCCCCTTCTAATTCTGTAGCTCCTGGCTATCCACCCTCCACCAGGGATCCCAGTTCCCCCAGGCCCATACCCCCAACATGCTATCTCCTTGCTCGGATGCCTTCAGGATGAGACTGGACTCGCCCAGGTCGCTGTGCAGGCCCCGCTGTTTCTCTTGCCTCTGCCGGATATGCCACAGGCCCAGAGCACCCAAGGCCACCAGGACCAGCAAGGCCAGCACGGGCCCCAGGATCAGAGGAAGCTGAGGATTTGTTCCAGGCTGCTCCGGAGGAGTTTTGGTGGCTGTCAGAAGGGTATATTGAGTTCCAACTTCCACTGGGACCAGCTCCCCACTCTTGGGTCAGGTTACTCTGCCAGTCAGATTCCAGAATCCTGCCCCTGACCCCATCCCCTTATGGGCCAGAGCATCAAAGGAAAGCAGGGCAGGGTGGGCAGGGTCTGAGAAGACGAGGAGCGGTTGCTGGGGCCACTGGACGTACCCTCCAGCACCAGGGACACATTGTGGTTACACAGGGGGCTGAAGCAGCAGTAATGATTGACGAAGTCAGTGGGGCGTCCCCTGCAGAGCTCCTGGTGCAGGCTCCCACAGCCTCGATGTTCCTGGGGGTGCCCACCCTGCTCCCGGACCAACACGACTGTGCACCAGGCCCCCTGGCAGGTAGGCCCATTGCAGTGTGGGTTCTCGCATGTGCAGGTCACCAGTGGGTCCCGAGGGGGCTTCGCAGGGTCACCTGGGAGACATGCCAGAAGTTCAGCCACTCTGGGTGCAGCTCTCCCAAGGTGAACTCAAAACCCATGCTGTCCCACTCCTCTCCCTTTTAATCCTCCAAACAAATCCCTTGAGGCCCTGGTTCCTTACTTCCATCCCTTGATCATCCCTCCCTCAGAGCCTCACCCCCCCACCCCCACCCCAGTAAAGGGCAGCTGAAACTAGGAGAAGCAGACTTCTGTCTGCTGTGTGATCTCCAAACCTCCTCTTCCAGTTCCAGGCCTGGTCCTGGCACCCCAGCCCCAGCCCTGAGGGCTCTCCAGTCTCTTCTTGCCAATACCCCACCCTCCACCTTAGATGGAGGTCCCTACCCTGGAGTCTGACAGAGCCCCAACCTGCAGTTTTGTGTCAAAAGGACAGCAAAGGAGGGTTGGTGTAGCAAGGCGCTTAGTCTAATCAAGCCTCTTTGCCCCTCCAACTCTAGTCAAGCTCCTGTCTTTCTTCTCCCCAGTTCTTCAGATTCCACCCCAGCAAGAGTTGAGCTGAACAGAACCCAGATAGCCCTTTATCCATCCAGGCTCCTGTTCCCAAATGCTCCCCCCATACTCACCCTGGGTCAGGCCCAAGGTCATCAGCAGTATTAGAAAACCTCTTTTGGGGTGGCCCAAGTTCATGGTCCCTGGAGAGAGAAGGAGAGGAGGTAAGATCTGCAAAAAATGTGACAGCCGCTGACTGTGGCTCCCTCCTAACAGGAGGAAATCACTGGGAGGTTTTTTGGGGGGAGGCAGGGAGGCCACCTCCCCACTACGTCTGGCTTTGAGGCGGGGCCTGCAAGGGAAGTCCTGGTTCACTTCCCCATGGAAACCATCCTGTTCAGGGTGAAGGGTGGAAAGTCATATTTAAGTGACCTGTGAGCTCCAGGGCATCCCAGCTCTGCTCCCCTGCTGCTGAGCTCAGACCCGGAGGCAGGCTGGGAGGGTGGCAGAGGGCTCTGGGTGGGGTGGATGGAGCATCTCTTTAGCAGCCCCCCTTCTTCCCTATGCCTCTTGCCCACCCCTCCCAGCCTCCACCCCTGCGCACTCCTTTCCCAGTGCCACCCCCCCACCCCTGCTGTGGCTGCCTCAAACATAAACAGGCTCCTGTCTTCACTTCCTGCCATTCAGGGTCCCGCCAAGCCAGGAACAGGAATCAAGATTGTTTAGATTGAGGTCTGGATAGAACAAGCAGAGTCACGCACAGCAGGGAATTAAGGGCATATTGTCATGGCAGGTTGGAGCAGCTGCAGGGTCTGGAGGAATCACCTGGGGTGAGACATGCATGTGATACAATACTGGGAAGACACCTTGCAAATCATGAAGTCCAACTCCTGATTTTAGAGAAGAAGGGATTGAGGCTCAGAAAGGGAAGGCGGCTTGTCCAGGGTCAGGCAGGACTCAGTGGCAGTAGCAGGAGTTCAACCTAGGTGTCCAGACTCCCAGTCCAGTGCTCCTTCCACTGTTTCCTGATCTAATAGTGGTAGCATGTCTGAGCCCTTGGGATTATAATCACCAGGCATAGCTTGGACAGTGTGGGGTCATGCCAGGCATAAAGGAACTTCTCTACCACCTCAGCAGAGTAAAAGGTACCCTCTGAGAGCCATTCCCTAGCACACTTCTTGTTCCTTGTTGTCCTGGGAAAGGGTGGGGGAGGGTCAGTGATGTGGGAAGGGAAGTGAAACACATTTAGACATTAAATGTTTGACCTTCCATGACTGGCTGGGGTTAGACTTTTCCAGAAGTTTGATGGAGAATGTTAAGGGTAGTAATTCTGATCTATGATAGTCCCCAACTCAGGTCCGAAGTCAAAAAGTGCTTCAGAAGCCACCCCACTCTTCACTTCTCAAAGCTTTAGAACCACAAGAGATGGGCTGAGACTAAGCAAGGATTGTGGTCAGACAGCAACAAGGACTTTCTGAATGGCAAAGAATGTTCAGGAATGTGTCTGGGGACTGGCTCCCCAACCAGGGCAGTTAACATGAGGAGGAAGTGTCCTTTGGCCTGACATGATGAGGCTGTAGGGCTGGGCATTTGGTCACCTAGGCTGCAGAAGGTCCATGGTCTTAAGAATAATGCCAAATGAAGACTTAAGATACCAAGGTTCTGAAAGCGGGGTGGCTGCAGGTGGGGTGGGGGGCTTCATGGGCCTCTCTGGCTGGTAGCAGCTCTGGCCTTCCTGCCTGGGCTTCCTCTGCCCTAGAGGCCCTGGCTGGGGGAGGAAACAGCCCTGGGCTGCTGCAGCTGAGTCCCCAGCCTCTGCCTGACCTGCCATGTGTCCCTTTGGGCAGTCAGTGAGGACTCTGGCAAGCACTCTATAGTGGGACTGGTGGCTGGAAGGAGAGAGAGCCCCAGATAAGCTGAATCTGCCCACTGGGGTATGGGCAGAAAGCCATCCTTAGCAGCCTTTGCCCAGAAAGCTGCTGAAGAGAGGGTACGAGGCAGAAAGGGAAAGGTGGCAACACAAACATGGCATCTGTCATCTTTCTAGGATCCTCTACCTAAGCTTCCACTGTTGGACCATCCATCCCCAGCCTACCTACTCACTTTCCTTACTAGACATCCTCAGCAGTGGGTTAGGGAAGCAGGTTCTCTGGTCTCACACCATCTCCAGATTCTTTTTTTTTTTATCCCCCTCAGTACTGGGGATTGATTTCAGGGCCTCCCATGTGCTAGACCAGTGCAAGTGCCCTGCCACTGAGCTACATCCCCAGCCCCCACCCCACCCGCTCCAGATTCTGATTCAGTCTATCTGAGACCAGCAAGAAACATGCATTTTTCAAAAGTTCTCAGGGAATTATGATCAGTTTGGGTGGGTGCCATGCTTTGAGAAATGTGTCCAACAGGAAGCTAAGATTGGCTTCTAGGTTTTCATTTTGCCCTGCAGGGTCCTGCTGGGTGAGTGGACACGGCTCACAAAGGGAAAGGATTCTCAATCCCACCCGGGACCTCCCCAACTCCTGGAACAGAAGGGACAGACAAGGCTAAACACAAAGCCAGGGACTTGGTGACACTGTGGAGCAACGGTGGGGATGGAGTCTTTGCTCTAGTTGTTGACCGTGCAGGGAAGAGCTGGCAGCATTTGCAGAACTCACCTATGATCTAATCCTGGGAATGTGATGGATAAAATTGGCACTGTGCAATTCTTAACTAAGCACTGCGTAAGGTTAAGTACAGGAGGGGTCCTGAGGTCTCACCAAGCTAAACTCAGACTGACACCCCACCCACACATGATTTGCCTTGAACAAGACCCTAGCACAGACTTCTGGGCCCTAGCAGTACCCTTCACTTCTAAACAAAACTGCATGGAACATCTCCTATAGACAGAAGTATCACCGTTGTTGGCTCCAAATCACAAACCTTACACTAAGTTGAAACATTAGTTAACACTATGAAGTAATAATAGTTAACCTTCCCTGAGTACTAACTATGTGCCAACTACTGAACTTTAATGGTTTATCTCATTAAAGGGAAACTGGAGCTCAAGATGGTAAGCCAAACATGGTTGGTTTGATTTTTGTACTGGGGACTGAGCCCAGGGATGCTCTATAATAACTGATCTATATTCCCCATTCTTTTTTTTTATTTTGGGGCAGGGTCTCACTAAGTTGCCCAGGCTGGCCTCCAACTTGCAATCCTCCTGCCTTACCCTCCCAGGTAGCTGGGATTACAGGTGTGCATCACCACACCCTGCTCCAACTATATATTAGTTGTATACAGACACAATACCTTTGTTTTATTTATTTATTTTTATGTGGTGCTGATGATTGAACACAGTGATTCACAAGTGCTGGGGAAGTGCTCCACCACTGAGCTACAATTCCAGTCTCTCCAAATGTGTTTTGATAAATTTAAAAATTGCTGAAAATAAATCCTCTTTTGGTCATTGTTATTCCTCCAACTGTTTGGAATTAGGTGAGCCCCTTGAAGGAGGAAAAGGATGTTATTGGACCCAGCTAACAAATTGTTCGCTATTGTCATCAACGGGTGCCCTACTCCAGTTTAATTGCAAATAAAATGTTGCCACCCAGATGTCAGTGGTTGAGTCTCAGGTGGGGTAAGCCAGAGTAGAGGTGTGCCTGGAAGGTGGCTGTTAATTTTTTTTTCTCCCCAGTGCACCTGAGGGACTGAAAAAACCCACTGCCATCAGCAGAAAGGTTCAACACAGCAGTGATGTTCCCAGGGCTGACCAGCATCAAACACAACCATCTTGCCTCAGTCTCACTTCATTAGGTCTAACCTGGCAGCAGAGGACCAGACTGAGCTGTGCATATCAGGTTGCCCTTAGGATTCATTCAGAGCATTTTATTAGCCCCTCACAGAAGTGTGGTGGAGCAAAACCAAGCCTGGATTTTAGTCTCTGGCAGAGTGGAGAAGCAGCATACCTCCTCTTATCTGAGGGGGATATGGTTCAAGACCCTCAGTGGAAACCTGGAACCATGGATAGTACCAAACCCTACATGTTTTTCCTTATACATACATACCAATGATAAAGTTTAATTTACAAATTAGGCATAGAAAGAGATTAACATCAACAATAAAATAGAATAATTATAACAATGTCCTGGAATAAAAATCCTACTTTCACCTATTCGTTTGAAGAAAGCACTTAACAGCTTCTTTTGGCATATCCACACTGTCAGCATGATCACTCCTGCACTTTGGGGTGGTTACTAAGTAAAATAAGGGTTACTTGAATATAAGCACTGCAAAACCTCCTTAGCCAACCTGACAACTAAGATGGCTAAGTGACTATAGGCAGCCAGTCTATAGAGTATGATGCCCCAGGGAGGAAGGATTAGGATAATGCAAAATTTCACCACACTTCTCAGAACATTGTACCATTGAAAATTTATGAATTGTTTATTTCTAGGAGTTTTCATTTAATATTTTAACACCACAGTTGACTGCAGGTAACTGAAACCTCAGGAAAGCAAAACTACAGATAAGAGAGTCTGACTACTATATAACACAGAGGTTAGGGTGGGGGCTCTGGATCATGTGGACCTGGGTTTAAGTCACACCTCTGTCACTTAGAGCTGTAAGATTAGAACAAGTCATTTAGCCTTTCTGGGCTTAGGCTCCTCCTCATGAGTGTATACAATATGATGTTCCCAGTAACAGTGTTAATTTCATAGTAAAGGTATTTAGCAGATTACTAAGGAGTACACAGTAAGCTCTTAATCAATGCTACCAATACCCCAATCCTACTATTTAAACCATTCAAGGTGCAATGGACAAGTTGTTCAAGTCTGAACCTGTTTAGGCTGGGCATAAATTAATCCCTTTTCTGTTGGACTGTGAACAGGATTAAATGAGACAAACTATATCTACAGGTATACATAATAAGTACTCAATAAATGATAGCTACTTTTAACAGCACAATGACATGGGAGGACAGGTGAGAGGACAGGTACTGGACAAATGGAACAGTGAGGGATCAGAAAGGACAGACCTTAACTCAGCCAGAAGCTGTCTATAAATAGAGGATGAGAACTACTGCCCATTTTGGACTTTCTTGGAGAGAAAAAGAAGGAGCAGCCAACCCAGAGACCTCAAGAGGTTTCAGTGTCCAGGCAGGCTGAAAACCTAGACCCTGAAGAAGAAGGCCAAGGTATGGGAATTATGCCACCATCCAGGGTTGGGGGTGAGGCTTGTGGGAAGGAGGTAAGAGTGTCAGGTCCTAAAGCAAGAGCTTCAAAGACTGGTCCTGGGAAGGTGGCTTCAAGGGGAGGCTCAATAGCAATGAAAATGGACACTCTCCCCAGTCAACCCAGCAGCCTGGAGGGACGTGTGAGTAACTGGGCAAGAATCCTTCTGCTCACTTCATGGATGAAGATAGAAGAGAAGTTAAGTGACAGCCCCCAGGTCACCTAGCAGGAGCGATTCCTGGTTCCCAGGCCAGTCTCAGGTGGGGTAATAGGCAGATGCACGCAGACAGCGCATCCTGAGCCCAGACTGACCCTACTGGGACCTCTCTGAGAGGTCTCTGGGATCCACCCGAAGAAAGGGCTTACGGGGCAAGGGTCAAGCCGCCACTTCGCGTCCTGGCCGCCGCCCTGGACTCACCTTTGGGCCCGCGGGCGGAAGCAAGCGTGCGCGAGCAGGGGCCGCCTTCTCTCTCTGGTGGCGGCCGCGCCGCGGACACACGACGAGCGCTGGATTGGGGACCCAGACCCGGGATCCGGGCGCGGCCCCGGACGTGCTGGGGCCGGGGAGGGGTTCGCAGTGCGCGACTGGCGCGGCGGCCTCCCGGGACTGGAAAGGGGGCTGGAGCAAAATGTTTCTTATTCCAGCGTCTTCCTGCCTGGCCCGGCTCCACCACTCCCTCCTAATAAACCGTTTCCTATTGCCCAGCTCGCCGACCGGCCGCCCGCCCGACCCCGGCTGGGCCGCGGGACCAGCCGCTCCCCCGCGCAGCTCCCAGACCCCCCGCGCGGCCGCGGTCCGGGTCGCCCCCTGCTCCGGGTCACCGGCCAGCGCCTCCGCCCAACCTCCCACATCCGCCTCCCCGAGGGGGCGGGCCTTGGACTTGCGCCGTGGGGGTCCCGTGGGGTCCCGGCCCAGAGCCTTGGGGACCCGAGCTGAGACGCAAGGCATCGTGTGACGGCTGGGGCGGGTGGGGCGCTCGCAGCCGCTGAGGGAGCAGCCTGGAACCCCGGCATCCATAAGGGGGGCATCGAAGAAAGGACACGAGCAGGGGTGGCAGGGGGAGAGAGTTACCTGTCCTTACCCCGCCTTCAACCCGCGGTTCTCGGTCTAGGAGTGTCAGAGGAGCGAGGGCAGCTTGGGGCCCGAAGAGTACGAATAAGTCTTGGCTCCGCCCTCTGGGACTCCTTACTGGGTCCAAATCTTTTTGCCTCCTTCCTCCAGCCCCTTCACACACACCCAGTCCCCTCCCCTCTTCCGCGGCCTCCCCCATCTGCGCTCAACCCAGGGGTAAAGCGGCCCAAATAGGGCGGCTCTGGGTCTCCGATGAGGGTGGGCTGAGCTTCTCGGTCTGCAGCATAGCGGACAAGGACGCCCTCACTTTCCAGGGGTGGCCAGAATGGAGACTCTGCGAGCTGCCTTGGATTTTCCCCTTCCAGGAAAAGCCCCAGTCCGCCAAAAGGGAACTCTAGAAGTAGGGAACAGAGCCTCACACTGCTGAGACCAGGCGGCTGGGGAGAACAGAATGGGAATCAAAGTGACAACAGTACTTTCTCCAGATGCCTAGGCCTGGGCTGGGAATGCAGACCTCCCTGTCACTTTTTGCTTCAGTCACTAAGAGTGCTCTGTGGCAGGATTTTATTCCTAGTCTCCTGGTTATCCAAACAAGGCTCTGAAGTCAGGCTATCTACTGGGAATCCAGGTTAGTTGTATGACCTTAGGCAAGGGATACTTCTCCATGCTTCAGTCCCTCATCCGTTAAATGGTCATAGTAAACTCCTCTGGTTGCAGGCAGAATCAAAGGACATGATGTTTATCTCAGTCTATAGCCAAGATGCTGGTTGACAAAGCCCAAAGTAGGCCCTCAATGGAGGAGTTTGTTAAATAAGTAAACAAATGAAAAGGCTGGGGAGGAAGTGGCCTCAGGGCCCAGTGAAAGACAAGGAGTAGACCTTTAAGGTGTCTTGCTGTAACCCCGGATTCTGCAAGATGGGCCAGTGACACTCCACCCTACCGGCTGACAGGAATAGAGACTGGGGGAGACAATGGCCAAAGGCTCAGACAGGCATCAATAGGTGACTGACCTCACTTCCTCTGCTGAAACCCTCCCCATCCCCCACCCTGCAGCTGCTTCACAATTTGTGAGCCTCATGAATTCCCAGAACCCTGACACACCCAAATTTCAGTGTCAGGACAGAACTGTGTCCTGCGGCCAATAGGAAGTACTATGGGATTACAGTATCTGCTCTTTCAGATTATAGTGGCCACTTTGGCACTCTTTACTAGACAATTGGGAACATGGTTCGTGACCATCTTTTGCACCCACACTCCTCTCTGCTCTGCTTTGACTTCTGGTCAATCTCTCCCTCCCCCAACCCATGGATCTCAGTCCTGAGGAACAGGGTGGGGAGGGGGGCACATTGGGGCTGAGACTCCATGGGACCCTCATAGCCTGAGGCCAAGGCCTGAACCCTTGGGCGATGAATGTGGGAGATCATCGAGTTGGTCAAGAGCTGAGAGTCACTGATGGGAGTCAGTGGGAATGGAAGACTTTATGTGGGCAGGGTTCATGAAACAGATGAAAGTAGAGTAGGTTTTGGGAGGAGGAAGAGAGGTCCCATCGTCGAAGGGTGCTGCACATCAGTGCTGGAGTCTTCCCCACTTTCTCAGGGCACTGAGCCCTCTGGACTGTGATTGGTGCTTCTGGAGCAGCAGGCTCTTGCAAACCCCAGGCCTCCCACAGCACACAGAGAACCTGGGGGAGGTGTCAGAGAACGGACACAAGAGTTGGAGAAAGCACTGGAGCCTCAGGCCAATGAGGACATGGAAAAGGAATTACAGACTGTGTCCAAATCTTCAAGAATTAATTGCTCAGAGGAACCAGCTGTTCCTCATATTCAGTGAGGACAGAGCAAGAGGAAACAGTCCAGGACTTCAACTGAGATTTAGATACACAGAATTTCCCAGCAGTGCCTGAAGCACAGGCCTGGAGATCCTGGGAAGAAAGTGTGAGTGAAAACGGAGCAAGATTCTTCCTTGCAGGTGGCAGGTGACAGATTCCAGTGTGAAAGCAAGGCAACAGACACCTTTTCCTTTCTGGACCAGCTATAAGTATGGAGTCCTTTTGATACTGGGAATGGAACCCAGGGGCGCTTAACCACTGAGCCACATCCCCAATCCTTAAAAAAAAAAAAAAAGAGCCAGGGTCTCGCTGAGTTGCTTAGGGCCTTGCTAAATTGCTGAGGCTGGCTTTGAACTTTTGATCTCCTTGCCTCAGCCTCCTGAGCTACTGGGATTACAGGCATGCGGCACTGCACCTGGCCATTACTCTTGAGACCAGGGCAGGGCTGGCCTCATAGATGTGTGAACAGCACAGATGTTCAGGGACCCAAGCTTGGTTTAATGCTCTGCTATTTCTATCTCAAGATTCTTCATAATATTCTTTGTTGTGTGTGCATGGTACTGGGAATTGAACCCAGGGCAGTTCTACCACTGAGCTACATCCCCAAAACTTTTTTTTTTTTTTTTTTTTTTTGAGACAGAGTATCACTAAACTACCAAGGCTGGTCTCAAACTTGCCATCCTGCTGCAAGCAAGCCTCCAGAGTCACCGAGACTGCAGGTGTATGCCGCACCTGGCCGTAATATTCTTAGCAGGGGGTGACCTGGGCTTTGCTCCACTTATATTGCAGACTGGAGGGCTGAGGTTATAGCTCCGTGGTAGAGGGCTTGTCTAATATGTGTGACACCCTGGATTTGGCATCCAGCACCGCAAAAAGAAAAGAAGAAAAATTGTAGAGTGGGAGAATTCAGTTAGACAATTTAGGGATTTTTCAAATGTAAGACAGAAAACCAGTAGAGCAGGGTACCTGAGGAGGAAGAACTGTGAATCTCCTTTAGGGAAAAAGAGCAGAGAGCTGTAAATTTCTTTTATCTGTCTATTCAACACCCAGAAGAGATTTTTAGTATGGCAGGCTGAAAGGAGTCTGAGTTTGGCCTGGAGAAAGAGGGAGAGGAAATAACTTTCCAGGTGTCCTGCAGCTCGGGGCAGAAGGCACCCTGGTGTCCTGAAAAGAGTAACTGTGGGTCTTGGCACCTAGATTTTGGGCCTGTATCCTTCCTTTGGGTGTTTCCTCCTCTGTACCCTGAGGGGTTTAGATTGGAGAATCCTGAAGGTTCCTCCCAGTGTATGTAATATTCTTTGACATTAAGACTCAGGAAACTACCTGGACCATATGGCTCTGTCTCCATAACTCAGGTCAACAGGCATTTGAGCTGGTGCCAAGGTTTGGGAGGGTAGAGAAGCCAGAGCTCTGCTCAGATTCTCAGGAAGAGGCTGGCAGACATGGGCCAGACTTCCAGACTCTGAGCCGCCAAGTCCTCTTCCTCTTCCTCCCAGTTCTTCCAGATCTCTGTAGAGGGGTTTGTCTGCTCCCTTCCCAGCCCTGGGCCCTCAGGATAACACATCTCAGTATAGACACTCTTGAGGAAGAATGGCACATCAGGGTAGGAGAGTCTGGAAGTTAAAGATGCCTGTATGATGCCAGTCTCCTTCAGAACCTGGTTTCAGTGCCACCTCCTCTCTGGAAGTGCTCCTGGTTCTGCATCACCACTCCCCACATGCTTCCCAGGACCCTGAACTCTCAAACTCTCGCCCACCAACTGGTCTGGCTGCTGAGGAAGCAGAGTCAGCGGAAAGGCTGGGAACTGAAACATTGCATGTGAGCCCCAGTTTCCATACCTGTGGGAAGGGGTTGATAATTCCTTCTCTACCACATTCTCAGACTAACAGCAAAATACCAGAGAAAGTTCTCCACCAGCTGTGAAACTCACACTCATAATTTTGGTTGGTTTGGAGGGAGAGCAGAGCTGTTGGGTAGGAGAAAGAACAGAAAGGGGGTGTCAGGGGACCAGGGTCGAGGTTGGGGATGGTAGAGCAGCCCCTGTGTCCTCATCTGCTCAAGATAAGTAATAAATATTGCCCCTGCTAATAGCTTCATGAGGGGTTATTATACAGATGAATATGCAACTGCTGGGGGAGCTGTGGAGTACGAGGCAGCCATTGTGAAAAAATATATAGAAAACCCAAATAGGTACAGGGTAAAATAAACAAATAATATTCTGCAAAAGTGTTTTTCATGAGAAGCAATTGTACTCATCCCCAGACACTCTTGCGGGGGACATCCCTTCTCTCAAAGTTTCAGGTGTTCATTTCTCTGACACATAATAACTCTCACTAATGTGTGTTCCTGGGCTGTCTATAGATCTTAAAACTTCAGGTATCATTCAAAAGCTTCAGGATTTAAGTCATTTAGATTACTTTCCTTTTTTACTACTGATTGTTTTATTATTATTATGAAAATTTAAGTAAGACAGCCAAACCCTTACTTCCTATTCTATTAATACTAGACAGGATCTCCTGACACGTCACTGATTAAGGACAGTGGCATCCACCCCTTCCTTGGAGCTACAATTTTGGTGCAAGAAGAGAAGACCAGAGGGCATGATGGCACATGCCTATAATCCCAATGAGGGACCAGCCTCAGCAATATAGCAAGGCCCTCAGCAACTTAGGGAGACCCTGCCTCCAAATAAAAAATAAAAAGGGCTGGGGAGGTGACTCAGTGGTAAGCACCCCCTGGTTTAAATCCCCAGTACCACCCACAAAAAAATTCCAATTTGCTGGGATGCCACTCTTATTATTGAGGGATATTCAGGTGAAACTCATAACAGCAGATGCCTCCAAGGCCTTGCTGAACATTTTGGGTGGCACAGAACTTCTTAGAGACATCTTGACTTTCCCCCTCTAATGAAGTCAGACCTGCACTGGGTGAGGGAGGTCAGGGCTGACTGGCAAGGGGCTGAGAGACACAGTGCTGAGGGGACCCTTACTCCCCTGAGAGAGAGTTTGAGGGGTTAAGGTGGCCATCCCCAGTGGAAAGGGCTTAGTGTTTGGACAAGGAGAGGTTTCCCAGGATTTGAAAAGAGGTAACAGCTCTGGCTGGGAAAGAGATTGTTTGACAGAGCAGGCTGAGTGGCTGGGTGAGGCCAGAGGCCAACGGGATTTCCTTCGACTCTAGCTACTCGGGTGGGTGGGACCGGATTGCTCACACTGGACACAGGAATCTGCCTTTGTTTCCAGCTGGAGGGGAAATGCCATAAATCCTGCCCCTTTCCCACCCCTCCAGTATCCGTGCCCAGGCTCTGCCCTTCCCAGGACCAGAGGACCCTGAGACTGAGGGCCCGCAGGCAAGTTCTTGTCTCTAGGACTCCCCAAATCACAGGTCTCTGACTTTTGTCCCCCAGTGCAGGGCATTGGCACAGATGCAGGGAATGGGGAGCAGAGAGGTATCCAAAAGTGGTGTCAGCAGGCACAAAGGAGTTGGGTTTAGAACTGCTCCCTTCTCTCCTCTGAAAAGGATCATGGCTCTTCCCAGTCAAGGAAGATACCAAGTCTGAAGGGAATCTTAAGGCCAAGGTTGGGCCCCCTGCAGTACCCTCCCATATCTTGCTTCAATTGGTCAATGGGACTGTGGAACTCCAACCAGCACCCAGGCATGTGTGGAGCTGGATGCACAGTGTTGGGGGCAGAGGGTTGGGAAGACAATGGGCCTGGAACCACAGGGAGTAAGGAACCCTGTCTTTCTTGGTCAGTGCCTCTATGTGCTTGTGCATCTGTGTGACTGTGTTCATGTGTGCTTTGGTATGTGGCCCCTTTTGTGTGCCACTGGGAGTCTGTGGGCCAGTGGGCCTGTGTGTTCTTCTGTGCCTGTGAGCTGGCCAACCCTGTGGGCCTGCTGCTGGTATCTGCATCTGGCATTACGTGTGTGACTGTGGTAGAGGTTTCAGTCTGTCTAACATGAGCAGAAGTTGGCAGGGGCAGGGCTGTTGAGGGGAAGGTCAGGGTTTATTCTCAACTCCTCTGCTTCAGGCCTGGGTATCTTCCTTAACAGTGAAAAGCCACAGTCCCTCTGGGGGCAAGGAGAGAGGTAAGCAGGTCCAAACCTTTGCATAAGCCCTGGCCAGGTGGCGTCCTCAGTGGAGGCAGCTAAGACCTTACAGAGAAAGGGTTCTGAGAGGTCACTGTGAGGAAGAGATCGGGCAGTGGGGAGGACAGCATGGGCAGGGGCTCGGCCAGCCTGGTGGGGTGTGTGGAAGATGCATGGGTGCATTCAATCATTTGGAAAATATGACTGCTGGGAAGGAGGGAATCCTATTGGAGTTCCCCAGTGTAGTGAAAAGGGAACACAGACCAATGAGCTCCCACCTCTTCTGTGCTTCCCCCATAAATGTACTCATTTGCCTTCTCCTGAGCCGTTGGGTTTCCTGAGGCATGCCCTGGCATTACTGGGGACATTGCCACTGCTAGAAATAGGGCAGCCTCTGAGAGGCAGATGATAAAGGCCCCTCTCTGCATCCTGGACTTAGTGGAGCCTACTCAGTTCTTTTCTATATACATTTCTTGTGCCTTGAATAGGCGAGGCACTGAGCCAGGAGCTGGGTATGCAGACATGGTCCCTGCCCACACAGGAGTGAGAGGAGGGGGGTCTCCAGGAGCCCAGCTAACTTCCCGGCATGTGTTAGGACAGATGACCCTGTAGTCCCACCCACAGAGCCCCATTTTCCTGGGTGGGGATGGACGAATGCCCAGCAGGGAACAGCTTGGCTTGCCCTCAGTGCCACAGTGACAAGAGAGCAGGCTGCGATTGTGCCTGGGGTAGGCGTGCTGAGAAGGCTGTGGGGGATGTGTCTTTGCATTTTGAGGGTCACCCAAATAACATCCGAGAATCACAGGAGAGGCCATGGGATCCCAAGGGTGCATCCACTGGCCTCCTCCATGGTACCGCTCCCCTACTGCTTCATCACTGGCTGCTGCTCAGACTGCTGCTTATCTCCCAGGCCTGACCACATGCCTGGCAGTGCTTAGAGCCCCACATAGTTCTCACTCTTTAGGCCTCACAACAACCTGGAAAGCAGCAGTGATTATATCTGACCATCATTTGCTATTGTAAACCAGGAAACAGGCTGGGAGAGGCAGGGCCCGGATGGGAATCCAGGTCTACCGCATTCCAAAAGTGGTAGTCAGGGATCTCCCTGTGGCTTGCATTCTGCACAACTACAGGCCTTGTCATGGTTTCTCGGCTTCCGCTGACAGGGACATAGTTTGAAAGCCTCCGAATCTGGAATGAGGGCAGGGGAACTGGGACAACAGAGAAAGGCTGGCTTTGGGAAGGCCCAGACAGAGCAAGTCTAGGTCTGGAAGCTTCTCTCCCCTCTGGTCAGCCTGAAGAGCTTTGGGGAGGACTGGAGGCGGCTGTCAGGAGCTGTTAGGGGATTAGAGAGACAGGCTAGGCCTGAGGGGTCTTTGGAGGGAAGGCCTGGAACTCCAGCGTCCTGGAGGTAGGTAGCCAAGGATTGGAAGGGTGAGTCTTCAGCAAGGTAGGGAGGTTCTTGCCTCTGCTGTCCCCTACCCCAGATCCAGCCCAGTTGGAACAGAGAGCTCTGTAGATTCTGGGGTCACCCCTGAGCAGATGGGAGGTGGGAGGGAAAGGTTCAAAGAAGAAGAGGAAGCTCAGCTGTGGGCAGAAGTCATGTGCTGCAGTGGGATGAACAAGGCTTTAGAGTCCTAGGGACTTGAAATCCAAGTACCACATTGCCACTTAGCAACAGGAGACATTGGGCCCATCACTTAACCTTCATAACCTCAGTTTCCTCAACTGTACAATAGACAGAGGATGAAGATTAATTAAGAGAGTGATATTGGTTGGGTATGGTGGCATACACCTGTAATCCCAGTGACTCGGCAGCTGAGGTAGGAGGATTACAACCACAAAGCCAGCCTCAGCAACTTAGTGAGGCCCTAAGCAACTCAGTGAGACCCTGTCTCTAAATAAAATATTTTTAAAAGGGTTGGGGATGTGGCTCAGTGGTTAAGCACCCCTGGGTTCAAACCCCAGTACCAAGAAAAGAAGGGAAGGAAGGAAGGAAGGAAGGAAGGAAGGAAGGAAGGAAGGAAGGAAGGAAGGAAGGAAGAGGGCTGGGGATATAGCCCAGTTGGTTGCTGTGTAAGCACAAGGCCCTGGGTTCAATCCCCAGCACCAGCACCGCAAAAAAAAAAAAAAAAGAAAAGAAAAAAGAAAGAAAGAAAGAAAGAAAAGAAAGAGATAAAGAGAAAAAGAGAGAAGAGAAAAAAGAAAAGAAAGGGAGATACTAACAAGGCCAGGCATGATGGTAAGAGCTGCAGTACCTCGTTCCGTTCTCACAATAGCCCTATGTGAACATGTTACTCTGACCTTCATTCTGTACTTGAGCGTTGTGAGGCTCAGGCAGGTTAAACAACTTGCCCAGGATTTTTGTTATGGCGAGAGACTGGAGGAGGTGGGAGCTCGAGACCTACGCCTTCTCCTGGCTTCTTGGGGCCTTGCTCCCTCTGAGCATGGGAAGTGACTTGGCTCCTCCTCGAGCATGAGTGGCCGGGCCCTGGGCCCTGAAGAGTTTGTGCGTCAGCTCTAGGACTGCGACTGCGGGGGCAGAAGCAGGAGCCATGGGCGGGACCGCCAGCTCTCGCCAGGTCACCTTCGAGGCGGGTGAGAATGAGAACATCACTATGGTGAAGGGCATCCAGCTTTCAGAAAATGTGATCGATGGAATGAAGGAATCCTCTCCATCTGGTTGGAAGTCTCCATTCTGGTATTTATGGTGCCTCAGTTTCTGATGAAGAATGAAAAAGAAGGGTTGCTAAGGAGCTGGCATTGGAGCAAGCCAAGAAGGAATCTGAAAGCCAGAAACCACTCAAGCGAAGCAGGGAGCTGGAGCGAGAGGGCTGCTGCTAACCAGCAGTTGACCAGAGCCATCCTTCCAGAGAGGATTTCCAGTGAGGAGAGCGTGCCAAGGCCAAGCACCTGGTTAAGCAGCTGGAACAGAAAAACCCAATGATAAAGAAGCAGGAAGCCTTCCTCAGAGAGCAGCTGGCTAGACGGGAGAAGAGGAGCTGAGTTCTAGAAAGTCACCACTGAGCAATATCAGAAAGCTGCTGAAGAGGTAGACGCAAAATTCAAGCCATATGAGTATCATCCAGTCTGTGCAGATCTGCAGGCCAGAATCCTCCAGCGTTATGGCCAGAACAACCACTGGTTGGCTCTGCTCTGGCCAACCAGTAATGAATGCACTGTATCAATCATGCCAAACAGAGCATGCTGGGGAAGGGAGGATAGACCAACTTTTAGAACACACAAACTCCTTCAACATTAATTCCAGAGGTGGAATACTTTTTTTTCCTAGTAAGAAAATAACCCAATTAAAGAGAAGACCACTGAAGAGAAGGACCGGAAAATGAACTCAGCAGAATCATGTCATGTTTTGATCAGCAACAGTTTGAAAGACCAAGGCCTGGCTCAAGGATCAGTCCTCAGAGGACACTCTTCAGTGTTACTAAACCTCCCTGAGGATGAATAAAAGATAATGCGGCCCTCCCCACCTCTTTGTACTTTCTAATTAACTTCACTGACCATAAAATGCTTCCCCAGCCACCAAGCTCCAATCTTTGGTGGACTTCCACGCTAACCAAGCGGGAGGGTGTGGGGAGGCAGAGCTAATCAGAGTGGAGAGAGGAGACTCCAAAAGAGCCCGAGCTCAGAGCAGTGGTGCTGGGTGGAATTGTCTGGAACTGTCTACGCCGAGGCTTGTTGCTTTCCACTCGCTTCCTTTTCTTCTTTGATTATGTGAGAGTTATTTCATTTTAACTTATTATGGTGATCATGCAAATGAGACAGAAAGGAGAGAAAGTGTCCCCTTTTACTGGAATAATATTTATTATTACAAGTGAAATAAGGAAAAAAGGCATTTTTATCAATATAAAGGCCACCTGGCTTATGCAACCTATGGCATGAGTACCAACAACTTTACTTTGCTCACTATCAATAATAAATATATTTTCTGACAAAAAAAAAAAAAAAAACATACACTTGCCCAGGGTCACAGGCAGCAATGTTTTACCACTGTGCTATTCCCAGGCTGTAGGTATAATTTCTTCTCCTGCCTGGGGTGCCCAATGCCAGGGCTGGCTTTGGGTGCTGTGATTTCAGCACCAGATAGGAAGGAACAAATTCCATCCCAGATGCCTGGAAGCAGCTCAATCAAACTCAATTCCTAGGCCCCTTCCTAAACTCACCCTCCCCCCC
>JAJEJO010025941.1:0-17694 GCA_020662805.1 Glaucomys volans
GGCGCCTGCGCCGCGCAGCTGTGCTCAGCAAGACCAGCGCCCCTGGCTGAGCTTCTCAGCTGTGCACAATGGGCACAGGGCTGCCGTCAGTACCCACTCACCAGCGGATGGCCACAGCTACTCTGCACCAGCTCCGGGCTCAGGACCTGGGAGGGGCCAGATGGGCCAAAGGCATCTCATGGCTCCATCAAGAGTCCTACCTGATATACCACCAGCCCTCCAAGTTCTTCCGAATCACCTCCACAGTGACACCCTTCTCAAAGCCAATCTCGTCCTTGCTTTGGCTGGTATAGGGTTGAACGGTGACATACTTCTCCTCTGTGAGTGGGCAGTGGGAGTAAGAGAGCAAGATTATTTGAGGTTGGGGTGCAGGCCCTTCTAGTCCCCTCCTGCCCAGGCCTGGCCTTGCTCAGCTGCTTGCCAAGGTGCTCTGGGTCCGTTCTGGCTTCTCCAGGGAAGGGAAGGACCAGGCCTCAAGAGTAGCAGTGGAAGGGTCATGGGTGCAGGGGTTACTGCTGTACACAGTGTGTGCCAAAGCCAGCAAAGCCCTGTGAAGCACGAAGTCAGCCCTCCCGACCTGATATGGCAACCAGGATGCTGAGGCTGGAGTCCAGAGGGCCCCAGAAGCTCCCTGGGCTGGAGGCAGAGTTAGGAGGAACCTGCTTCTTACAGAGTCTGAATCAGAAAGTCTGAGACCAACACTGAGTGTCCTCTGAAAGCCTTCAAGACCACCAGGATAACCCTCCTTAAATGTGACACATTTCCATCTGTGTCCCATATGCCCTTTCCTGGCCCTGCCCTCACCTCAGCCCCTTAAATCCTTCCTCAGTCTGACCTTCAGACAGCTCCAGGGGTATCTTCTTGGTGAAGCCTTCACTAAGCCCCCGACCGACGGATCATGTCATTTCCCCAAGAATTCCATGGAGCACAAGCTGGACGGGAGTGGCTATTTTGTTAAGGTAAAGGTTCTGTGGCCAGGTGTGAGGAACTGCCAGTCAGGTGGACCTCACCCACTCTGTGGGCCACACATTCTCCATAGCTCCTGGAGTTGTGTGGCCCCAGCCACCCACCAGGTCACTCGCTGCTCATCCACGTCCACGTCTACACTCCTCTCACGGGTGTGACTTCAGGATCTTGCTCAAGGTTTTCCCAAGGCAACAGAGAGGCACCTTGGGGAACCTCAGGAAGAACTTGGGAGGACAGGTATGGGAAGGCTGGGGCACCAGGCATCCCCTTGGCTTCCACCAGACTCCTCCTGCAGGAGGCCCTATGCCTCCCTCTAGGGCCTTTGTTCAGGTTTCCACGGAGGTGTTTCTCTAAGTCTGCTGGGTCCACTCCTCCTGTCCTTGGGCGGACCAACAGGTAGACCCTTAGCTGGCCAGGGAGGACACCCTGCCTCCGAGGTGAGATTCTGCCTAGAGGACAGCTCAAGGCTCAGAAAGGGCCACACTTCCTACCCAGCCCCACTGGGAGCACAAGGGACAAGCAGAGATGGGAAAAGCTGGCAATCTGGTGATGCCGTGGAAGGGTCCCCTGGAGTCTGGGTGCTCCAGAGGTGGAGCTGTGCTGGTGTGGCGGAGGCTATGGGCTGCTCAGGAAGAGGAAGGCCGGGCTGGGCGGGGCTGGCGGCCTAACTGGGAAGCCTGCAGAGAGCTCAAAAGAGCAGGAGCTGGCCTCTAAGAGACTGCCCCTCCTGGCTCCCAGCTGTGACAACCACCCCCTGGACTCCTTGGCTGGACCCTCAGGCAGCCTGCCTGAGCCTCTGGCAGCTGTTGGGGAGGGGACAGCTGCCACCCCAACTCCCTGCTGGGGGAGGGCCATCTGTTCATTCTCCCCTGGATTATCGGGGTCCTGTCTGCAGCCCTGTGCAGGGCCAAGATAGTGATATCCTTTGGGGCAGAGGTGGCTGTCCTGCCAGGCTGCAGGACGGAACTGATGGGCCACTGGCCTAATCTGAAAGGCTGCCGAAAACCAAAGGGTGGGTGACGACCCACGGGGTGCTGTGCCACTCCTCAGCATGCTCTCCACAACTGTAGGCCTTTCTCAGCTCTGACTCAGGGAGGGCCCTGCTCCAGGGGGCCTGCAGATTCCACTCCAGCCCCACCGAGGACTGCTGCCAAGCCTGCCTGAGAACCTGCCCAGACAGACTCTGACTCGGGCCTTGGATCCGTTCCCCACTCTCTGGGCCAACCTTCGCTCTCCTGCTTGCTTCTGATCCTGCTCCATTTTCCAGTGGGGCACAGTAAACCCTGGCCCAGGCAGTGGCCTGGGGGCAGCACCAGGCCCCAGGAATCCAGGGTCTGAGGTCTGGGGGAGGTGAGGCCTGCGCTTCATATTTTGTCTTTGTTGGGCAGGGCTATTTTTGAAAGGCTGTGGTTTCAGCAGGAAGCCATCATTAAAGTTTTCCTAGGCAAGGTTGCTTTTGCAAAGAAAAATCACAGTTCTTGCGGGGAAGATCAGAGAAGCCCTGCCTTGCCCACTGCCAAGTACAGGGCCTTGACCATGTAGAGTGGGCTCAGCCTCCCAGGGCAGCCAGGCCCAGACACTGCAACCTCTGCGGGTTCCTATGGCAGCCAGAGTCCCACAGGCCACAGAAGTTCCTGTTTTCTCTGACCTCCTGGGATAGGGAGGGGGACAGAACCAGACATCAGTTCTGGCCTGCAAAACTGAGTGGGTCCTGCAAAAGCCCTGTTCTTAGGGGTTCAGGGTTTGACACGTCCCCATGTGCTCCTTGTAAGAGCACTGGCTGCCATTGAGGCTCACCCTGCCCTAGTCATTGGACAGGACAATTGAGGGAGAATTCAGGTCCCTAATCCCTGACAGAGCCAGGCAGTCAGACCAACTCTTCCCACTCGCCTCCATGGGAAGTTGGCTTTCTGTTCTGGTTGGCTCAGATGGAGGAGGCACAGACTGCCCCCATTTGGATGTGTGCCACATGGGTCCTCAACTCACAGGTGACTGGAGGGACAAGCGGAGACAGATACTCTTCTGGACCTGGGCCGCAAACCCCACCGTGGGGGTGTCCAGACAAGAGAATGCACAGATGGATAGAAATGGCCTCAGTGGGCTGTGGAGTGGCTCGGGTGGGCCAGGGTATCCAGAGGAGCTGAGGGATGGGAGGCTGTAAGCTCAGGGGCCTCTCAGGGCTTCTGGAAAGGCTGGGGCCTGGGCACTGTGATTGTGCCATGCAGGGACAGTGGCACTCCTGCCCTGGTGAGGGCTGGCCAGGTGGCTAGCAGGGTGAGTGGGCAGGGGGAGGTGGACAGACTGTTCTGGTTTGGGAGGCAGGGGCTGGAAGCCCTGCAGTTTCCAAACCACAGAGGCCTCCTCTTTCCAAACACTTTCCCCTCTGTCAGCAGTCTCTCCGGCTCCCCTCCCGGCCCCCACAACTCCCTCACCCCTCCACGAGAGAGGCCTTTGATTCCAGAGGCCTGGCTGGCTGTGGCGATGGGGAGTGGAGTGGGGGCCCGGGGAAGCACTGCTTTCTCTTGTCTAGTTCTTCGAAGTCCCCTCTCTACCCTGCCCCTGCCGGCTGTGCTGTTTGTAGTGAGTGTCCCCAGCCAGCTCTCTGCAGGCCTCTCGGCTGCCTGGTTTAACAAAGCAAAGGTTGGAAATTATGCTGTTTAGGTCTCTTGGCCTCTTATTTGGGTCGGGGGGGTATTGGCTATGTAAGGGTGATGCAGAAGTGCTCCTTTGGTTGGGTATGGGGTCCACATGCACCATCCTGTGAACAGCTGGGAATGCACTGCCTGTGTACCCTTGGCATGGAGGTTGTGTGTACGTGGACTCATGGGTGTTGCTGAACACGATGACGTGATGTGTCTGTGAGTCGTTTGTTGTATGTATAAGCATTTGTGACTGTAAATAACATACTTGTGGCACGGTCTGCATGTGGTTGCATAACTGGAATTATATGTGTGTCCTGTGAGTGGCCGTGTGCCAGGATTGTCAATGTGCAGCTGCAGTGGGGAGGAGGGGTTGGATGTGACAAGGTACTGCAGCCACACCTGTGGCCATGGGAGCTGTGTAGGGGCGTGTCCTTTCCCAGCTGCGTGTCTGTGGAATCAGTCAAGTTTGGGGCTCACTGTGTGGAGTGTGGAGCAGGCCAAACCCTCGTCCCTGTGACTCCCAGTCCATATTCCACTCTCCTTTGCCACCAGGACTGGGGCTCTTTCCCAGCAGTGCTGGTCCCTCCCTCCAGCTTGAAGGTGGCCTTTGCTTTACATTTGGTCTGGTGCTGTTTCTACAACTCAGCCCTCTGTTCTGCATGAGCCCCCAGGGTCCCCTGCTCCTCCCTTAGAACAAGCTGGGTTCCTCAGGGCCAGTGCTCTGAGCCTGATGCTGAGCCAACCATGGGCTGCGGCCACCCAAGAGTCCAGACTTCCTGCTGCCTCAGGCTTGGGGCAGACACCAAAACATGCTCCCACTGTCTTTTGGAAACAATCTTTAAGGGTGGGGAGTGTGAGTTGGGGGTATCCCAGTGTTCCCAAAAGGCCAGTGCTCATTACACACCCTTCTCAGGGGTGACAAGCTGCTTCCAGCTGTGTCCCCACCCTGAAGAGCACACTCTCTGTTCCTTGTGGGGCAGGAGAAACTGGCCATCCACCAGTCTGGGGGCTGCAGAGGTTAGGGGTGTGTTTAGAGGCCCACACCCTCTTCCTTTACCTCCCAAGCTCCTGGATGTTGGGAAAATGCTAACAGCGAATGTCTCACCTCCTCCTCAGCCCACGGCCAGGTCAGGAGCCTCCCTGGAATCCACTTGCTTTAGCCCCTCGTAAAACCCCATCTACTGCTCTTAGTGGGGCCTAAGCCCTCACCCCAGCTGGTCAGGGCTGTGCCCTGGTTCCAGGCTGTGCCTGGCTTCTGTACCTTTTCTAGTTTAAGTGGGGCTGGCTGAAGGGGGAGGTTTGTGGGCTGGTCCTTTCATGGAGTTCCCAAGCAGCCACAAGGACAGCTTGGCCAAGGGAGCCTTTCTTAGCAGCGGGAGACAATGAAGGATGGAGAAGTGGGATGCCCTTATGGGACTGAGAGCCCTCTGGTCCCTTTAATCTACGCTGTCCAGGGCAAGCATGGTCTCTCTTAGAGACCTGCTTTACACCTCTCCTCAAGACACTATTCCTTTCTGAGGGACCTACAACTGTAGGCCTTAAGTCCCATGACCCTCATCCCCAGCACACCAGCAAGCCAGCACCCCTAGTGCCACCCCAATTCCCAAGGAAGGCCCCTTTCCCACTCCCAGTTGCAGCAGGTGAGAGGAAAGTCTGGCCTGTACCTATGGTAAGTCAGGAGGTCAGAGGCGGAGGCCAGAGGCAGAGGGCAGAGGCAGGAGGCAGAGGGCAGAGGGCAGGAAGGAGCAGGCATTAGTGAGAGAGCAGCTGTGGGGGGAGGAGAGGCGTGTGCCCAGTCACCTCGGCTGTGCTGCCTGTTGACCATCCCGCCCAGGGTCCACCGGCGATCCAGGCGCCGCAGATGGGCCTTGCGTCTCTTGGACACTGGTGTGGGAGATGGTGATGGAGCATGCGGCCAACACGAACCAACGGAGAGAATGGAGATGAGGATGAGATGGGATGGGGGAGGAGGGGAGGTGGGGAGGAGGAGGTCTAAACACGCTTCCAGGTCATCATTACCTGGACTGAGCCTGGGGCAAACCCGGCCGGATGCGGGGACATCTCACAGGTGATATGGTCGGCATGTGGGGAAAAATGTAACCGAACCCAAACCTCTCAGCTTATGCCCCAGAGCCATGGAGTGAGCTACAGATTTTAGGATCCTGGCCAGGCGGGGTGGTACATGCCTGGGATCCCAGTGACTAGGGATGCTAAGGCAGGAGGATGGCAAATTTAAGGTCAGGCAACTGAGCAGGATCCTGTCTCAAAATAAAAAACTAAAAAAAGCAGAAGAGCTGGGATGTAGCTCAGTGGTAGAGTGCCCGTGGGTTCAATCTCAGTACAAAAAAAGAAAAAAAAAAAAAGGTCCCTCATACAAGTCCTCGAGAGGCAGCACTCGCTATCTCCTGGGTAGGCTGATTCGGAGGGCTTGGGTCCCACGGCGCCTGGCCTGCACTGACTCACTCAGCAAGTGTGACTGTGGGCTTGCCACCATGGGCCAGGCAGCACGTGGGGAGGGATGAGTGTGCCCAGGAGAGACCTGGAGTCCCTTCCGGGCAGGTGTCGCACTTTCTGGCTTATATCTTTGCTTTCCCACTGGTCCCACTGGATGGTCTGTTGAGGATGAGGACTTTGGCCTTTTTCTTTTTTTTTTTTTTTTTTGATACCAGGCATTGAACTCAGGGGCACTCAACCACTAAGCCACATCCCCAGCCTTTTTCTGTATTTTATTTAGAGACAGGATCTCATGCCATCCACCTGGGTCTTGGACTACAGAGACTGAGCTTCCCAAGCTTCTCACTGCTTGAGATCCCCTGCCAGGGCTGCTTTCTGGACAGACCCTGCACTGGTCCTCTAGTTATTAGGGCTGAGTTTTGCACCCCCATGTACCCCTGTGCTCAGGCCAGTCCTAAATGCTCTACCTCCCTATGGGATTCCCGGAGGGAATGGACGCTGGACCAGGGCTCCAGCATGCCAGCTGGCTCTACCTCCTGGATCTGTGGAAGGAGGCTGCCAGATTGCCTGGAGCCAGGGGAGGAAGGGAAGCCAATGGTGAGAATGAAAGAAAAACTACCCAAACCCCTGAAGGCCTTCTGGGACGCATTTGCTCTCCTGGGAGGAGACTGACCCATCTGACTGCCTTATATAGCCGAGGTCTGGGGAAAAGGCGAGGAGGTGTGGATTGCAGTCTAGACCCTACCACCAGCGACCTGCGCCACCCTGTGAGGCCTGCCATCCCTCTCTAAGCCTGTTTCTTCATCTTTCATAGGGTGACACCTTCTTTTCTGGCAGGGTCAAGTCAAGGTCTTACAGAGCCCTGGGGACATTAATCAGATCCTGTGTAAGCTTTTTCAGGTGGGGTGGCATGAGGAGTGGGGCCTCTTTGGGTGGCAGAGGGACTTCAGCTCTGGACCTGGGGCCACTTTTATGGTAGCTGACATTTACTCCCTGCAAGCCAGGCCCAGTCTAAACCACTTACAGATAGTTTCACTCAAGCCTCA
This sequence comes from Glaucomys volans, assembly GCA_020662805.1. Taxonomy (NCBI): domain Eukaryota; kingdom Metazoa; phylum Chordata; class Mammalia; order Rodentia; family Sciuridae; genus Glaucomys; species Glaucomys volans. The sequence goes on from JAJEJO010025941.1 coordinate 7,109, forward strand.
CAGAAGCCCTGTGTGGTCAGCACAAGCCCCATCACATGAGTGGGGAAGCAGAGTCCAGGGCGCTAAGGGACCTCCCAAGTTACACACCTACCACACAGCTGCTATACCACAGTGGCGGGGCCTTGGGCCTGGAATATCCAGCCCTGAGCCCTTCTGTGGAGCTGGGCAGGACATGCCCAAGATGCGATGGTGGAATCCATAGCTGTCTACATGTGACCAGGTGCTGGCACACAGGTCCTACCAGAAGCATGTAGAAAGGGGGCACCCTGGGTGCTCATGTACACACACACCCCCCTGAACCCAGAACGTGCACTGACTGCTGCCTGATTCTTTCTCCATCCAGGTCAAAGTCCCCAACAAACTGCTACCACTTGTTCTATGCAAAACACCTGTGTCTTGTTCCAACCAGGCTGTCGTGCTCCCAGGCCTGCCAGACTCCTTCCTGCCCTGGGCTTTTGCTCACTCTGCCATGTACCCCTCTAGTCTGCCCTTGCTGGTGCAGCCTGCCTAACCACACTCTGCTAGAGTTGGGCCTACAGAGGTCTCCCTGCCGATGATGCTTTGCTGAGAGGCGTGTGGCACAATGGTGAGGACCAAGAGGGCCCAAGCCTGAGGAGAAGCAGAACAGCAACAGCGTTCTCCCAGGATGGTGGCAAGGGCATCTAAAGCACCTGGCTCAGTACCTGGGCCTCTGTGGGCCATTGTTATTGAGAGGCCCCGGCATGCCTCCCAGGATGCAGAGCTAGGTAGGAGGAGGAAGAACCTAGGGAGTACAAACTAGATCAGACCATCTCAGGGTCAAGGGTCTCCATTGCCCCAGAGGACTGGAGGGGAGATCAGCCCAGCCTGAAACTCTTGCCCTCCCTGATGGGGCCCAGTCCCTGGAGACCTGGCCAAGGTGGACATGCATTGAAAAGGCCAAGCTCTGATCAAGGGGCTGAAATAAAGTGTTGACACAGGAAGCAGGGTGGGGCCCCAACCGCCAACCGACTAACCGACATTTAGGGGTGGGAGGAATAAGGAGCTGGCACGGGGAGAGCTGTTTATTTTGGCTTGGGCAGCAGGGAGGTGGGTGTGGAAGGAGCAGGCCTAGAGGTGGCCTGAGCCCCGGGTGGCAGGCCTACATCCCTCTGGCTCTCAGACACATCCATCTGGATTGTTCCCACGGTTGGTTAGGGAAAGATTTGCCACTGCCAGGCCACGGGAGGTTTGGAAGGCACTAGGAGCGGGCAGCAGGGAACCGGGGGTGGCTCGAAAGTCCTGGGCTTCAGCGGCCTGCTGTGGGGGATACCAAGTCCACAGACAGGCTGCCAAGGCCAGTGTTGGCCTGGGGGCAGAGGCAGGCTCCTTGAAATGCAAGGAGAAACACCCAGAAAAACCTCATGGAGCCAGAGCTAATCAGAGAGGCTGAGTGAGAGGCCTGAGCCTCCTCTTGGATCCGGGAAATGGCTCACGGACCTGCCTGAGCCTGTGCCATGGGCCAGGCTGGTGGCCACCCAGGCAGGACACACACACGCACAAAGCGGGAGTCACACACCCCTAGTCTCGTGGGGTCATCCTTGTTGCAATAAGCCCAGTGTGGGGCTGGGACCACAGGTAAGTCTCTGTGGGGTCCTTGAGAGGTGCCCAGTCTTCTAAAGAGAGAGAGTTTTCCAGGGGTTTCTACCTCTAGGACTATTCTTCCCAGCCTCTGTCCCAAAGTTGCCACAGCCTAGGGTCCACACACCAGGGGAATTTCCCTGTGTTGTCAGCCCCGTGTGGGGGCCAGCCAGAGCAGGTCTGCGGAGGGGAGCTTGTGGGGTGGCTTCCATATAGTGGAAGGGGCCTGGGTATGGCCCCCTTACTTCAGTGGCTTTAGGGAGAAGAGCCTCCTGCCTCCAGGAGGCCACGTACCCCAACCTCTACTCTCCCTCCTGAGAACCTGCAAACACTTACCTTCCCCAGTCTTGGAGGTGTTGATGTCTGAGTCATCTCGAGTGCCATTCTGGGCCTCCAGGTAGGTGGCAGGGACCCAGCCCTGCTCCTCAGAGGTACTCACAAACCACCATCCTGTAGAAGGGACAAGAAAGAACAGGCCATGAGAACCTGCACAGGATGGTGGAGGTGGACTGGAGGCTGGGATATGGAGGGAAGGAGAGGCCAGAGGGCAGGGCATGGAGCCAGATGACCCAGGCAACCAGCAAAGGTTTGCCCTTGGCCAACCTTGAGGTGCCTGTGTTCCATCTAAGTCAGAAAAGACCAATAGGTTCCCTGGGATGACCAAACAAACTGCCATTCATCCCTACACGTTTGATGGAAAAAAATACAAAGACAAAATAACCCACTATGACCTCGGGAAGGCTGGGCATTGGCGCCTCCTCTGCTTTCAAAAGCAGCCAGGCATGACCGCCTCACACTTCCCTAGCACAGGTCAGCAGTACTGTCACCTCAGTGCCACTCCCAGCTGCCCTTGAATGGTGTAGCCATTTCAATCACAGTAAGTGGGCAGTACATCCTCATGTGACTCCTGACAATCACAGCCACACAACGCAGACTCACCAGGTTATTTCTGCACCTGGTCCTGAGGAGCAACAGCTCAGAGAACTGAACCAGCCCTCTCTACAGAGGATGACCCCACAGGGCCTCTGAGCCAAACAGGCCTGGGCCTCCATGGGCTTTGCAGAGATGCAAGCAGAGTGCAGAACTCTCCAGAAAGGATAGGTGGCAGAGGGCATTTGAGAGTAGGCCTATTTGGTTCAGAGGCCTGAGTTGGATCAAATACCACAGCCCAGGGAGCTAAGCTGCTGGCTGCCTGGCATGACCCATAGTCTGTCCATCTCTGCCTGGGGTGAAAGACAGGGAGCAGCAGGGTCCCTCCCTGAAAAACCCAGGTCCTGCCCTTTGCTTCCTGGACCCATCTTCCAACTCAGGCCTGCCCAACCCCAGTGACCAAGGCCGTCCCCTGACACAACCCATACAAGCTTGAAAAAAGCAGTCCGGCCCAGCAAGTCACGAACCATCAGGCAGGAAGAACTGGGGACACACTCCCACTGCTGGTAGAAGTGAAAACATGGGTCTAACTTCCTTTTCTTCCTGCTCTGGCTCCAAACCACCATCTCCCAAGACCTTGAGAGCCATAGCTGGTCAAGAAGTGCTAGAGGATCTGTCCCCAGAATGATGTTCTAGGAGGTTTCTCTGTCCGCTCTTTGCAGTGTAGGCCAGAAGGAGGCGAGGGCCAGGGCTGCCCACTCAGGGGGAGGAAATCACAAGCAGCCAGTGGGAATGGGGAGCACATCAGGCACTCTGTGACCTGAGACTTGGGGTGGACAAGGAACTCCCTGCTCAGCACATTGGGATTGGTAAAGAGGTGTGTCTTGCTTGAATAGGATGGGTGTGGCCACCTTCATCTTACCCAGAGCCATTTGCACATTCTGACCCCATCAGGCAAGGGCCACCAGGAAGGCTGCTTGGAGCAGCACCACCATCCTCCTGGAAACCCAGGTCACAATGGCTTGGCTGCTCAGAAGCTATGGCTGATGGGGCCCCAAAGTAGCCAAAGGGTGTTGCCTTTTCAGGGGTCCTTGGCTGGGATATCTGCCCCTCAGCCTCTAGGGTAGCACTTGCAGGAACCCTATAAGTCTCTGCCAGGAAGCCACAGTCCCAGTGGTTCCTCCACAGACCCTGGCTGAAGATCATGGAGCAAGGTTACTCTGTTTCACTTCATTTGCATCACGTGACCTTGCAACCACTGAAGTGGCCCATCTGGCTGACCATCTCTGTCTCTCTTTTTTTTTTGGCAGCAGAGATTAAACCCAGGGGTGCTCAACCACTGAGTTACACCCCCAGTCCTTTTTTGTATTTTATTTAGAGACAGGGTCTTGCCAAGTTGCTTAAGGCCACGCTAAATTGCTGAGGCTGGCTTTGAAGTCACGATCCTCCTGCCTCAGCCTCCTGAGCTGCTTGGGATCACAGGCGCGTGCCACTGCGCCTGGCTGGCCACCCATCTCTTGATTGGCTTGTCATCTCTCCAGACACTGTGATGGTTCAGGGGTAGATCTGTGATCCAAGCAAGGCTATTCAGGGGCTCTAGGAGGTGACAATGGTGCTTTGATGATCTGAATCCTGAGTCCCACACAAAGCAGGAATTACAGGGGCATGTGGGAAGAGAAGGCCTGAGAGCTAAGTCAATAAAGCAGCAGGGAAGTCCTGAGAAGGAGGATGAGCCAGTCCTGAAGGCCATCTTCCACCCTGGAGTCTAGTGTACTAAAGCTAGACCAGCCTGCTTGACTTCCTCACCGCAATGACCAAGGCACTGTTCATTGACCTGGAGATCCATGGAAGAAGGCAAATGATTACTTGACCCGGAGCTGGGTCTCAATCATTTGAACAGAGAGAGGCTTCACTAATCACCCGTGACAATCACCAAGCATCACATGAGCCCATCTGGAGAATGAGTCACCTGCTACCGTAGACCTCAGCAGGTAGGCACTGAATCCTCCAACCCACTCCAGGCAAAGTGCCACTGCCCCAAATCCTGCTCACCAGGATGACCCCCAAGACCCCCAGAGAGCAGTCAACAACTTTTGGTCACTTTTGGAGGCTCTTGAAAGCTGAGGCTTACACATGACTTCCTAGGTCCAGGGTCTCTCATATCTCATCCAGATCCTTCCACTTCCAAGAAGACCTCCAAAGACCTACCCTCTAAGCCAAGCCATGTCCAGTAGCCAAGGAAAGGGCTGGCCTCAGACAGGAGCCTTTCTTCTAGAGTGAGTTTGTCCAGGACAGGCCTGGGCAGGGGACAGGGATTTTATTGTCACTGGACGAAATGAGATGGGCTTTGAGGAACAACCTAGCTCAGGAGCGGAGGTTGAGGATTTGCCAAGACCACTTCAAAACCAGCCTCTTTTTCTACACCAAGGTGTCCCTGCCAATGCCACGCTCCCAAACAACTTCCCTTCCCCCTGTACATCCACACTGGGAGACTAGTCCCTTTCCTTATGTGAGCCCAAGGCCCCAGATAAGCAGGCGTCTTGGTGGTCTCATGGCTGGTTGTCTTCTAAGTCTTCTCTCTACTTCTGGGATTTGGGGCCCAAAGTCATCATGAGCAGGAGGCAACCCTCCCCTCCATAAGCACAGAGTGGGACAACGTTCACTGTTCTGGTGACCATGAGCCCTGGGAACCCCTGTTTTCCTGGGGGATGTTCTTCATCAGTCTCATTCAACTGGTCTATATCCTGTACAGTTGGGAAGCAAGTCCTGGAGCTGCTGCCCTCTTGCATGGACCTTTCTCTTTGTCTCAAGGGCCTTATGATCTCAGGACTTGGGTTGCTTCTCTGGTGGAAGCACCATGTCCTCTCCCCCTCATTCCATTCCTGGGAGCCCTTCCAGGTATATGCTGCTCTTTCCCTTCCCAGGAGCCAGGGCCTCAGGGCAGAGGGTTGATCTGCACCTGTGAGCTCCCAGGGCAGGGTAGGGAGGCCAGGCCTCCTCCTACCTCTGCTGCTTAGGCCTCAGCGCACAGGGGGAGCTGGACAAGGACTTGCTGAGGGGCTGAACAGATGACAGAGGTGCCCAGTGGGCAAAGCATCACCACACGTGGTACCTCACACTGTCTCTGGATGTCTGAATTCTATACTTTCCAAAATCTCCATTGTTCCAGAAGCTTCCAGGACAACTACAACTATTGCCTATTGACTGTGAGCATCTCTTCCCAGGAAAGTAACTTAGGATCCTGTTCTGCTGTGGCCCTAAGACCTGGGTCTAATACTGTCATCCTCCCAGCCTGGTGGCCCCTGACAACCTTGCCTGAGAACAACCATTCCAGCCCAATACTTGCAGAGTTGGGCTGTGTGGCTTCTGACTCAGGCTCCTCCTGAATCAGGCTCTGAGGAGGAGACAATGGCTATAGAGAAGAGCCTGCCACAGGCTTGGCTGTGGGCATCTCTGTTGAGCCAAGACAGACAGGCCCAAACATGGCCTAGGTGGGTGAACGTGGTGCCCAGCCTGGTTCCACATAGACCTTCTGGCATTCCTGGCATGAGTCACATGGCTGGGCCTCCTGGAAAGCCTCCCTGGGTCTGCTCTCACCCATGGCTGCTGACAAGCCTCTCCCAGATGCTAGTGGCTCAGATGTTAATCACTGCGCCAAAGTAACTGCTCCAGTGAGGTACCAAGACATCCCGAACTCTTGGGTGTGCTTTCAGCTGTCCAAGAGGGCTCAAGTGCCAGCTAGCAAGGGTTCCCAGGATCTCTCCCAATATGTGCAGGGGCCTCATTGCCTTTTCTATCTGTGTGTCCTGGGTGTGGGTGTGGACCAGGGCTTGTATTTGAGTCTATGGAACGTGAGTGACGTATGTGTGCACATCTGTTTGGCGGGGGGGCACATGGGCACAGCCAAACAGGGGAGGGCATTCTGTGTCAGGCACCAAGCTTGAAATACATCCCTTTACTCCTCAAGGATCTTGTGGAATGATGTTACTCTGACCATCCCTCTGCTTTACAGGAGGAAGCTTGTGCTGTGAAACCAGGGACCAGACGGAGATCCGGATTCCCGGCCCCCACGGTGAGGGTCCTCTAGCAGTAAAGGGGAATCATTAGGGATGCCCTGACTTGTCCTGTTTGCAGCGCCCTACTCTGCAGAGCTTGCAGGCTTCCCTCGGAGTTTTGGAAGAATGGAGGTCTATCCCCCAGCATGGCTGGCTCTTTCCCAGAGGTTGCACTTCATGTCAGCGAGCATGGAGGGTAATGCGGCCACAGGAGGTTCCCTTCCTGCCCCCAAAGGCCTCGGGATCACTCTCAGTCTGGCTTCTGTCCTTTGACTCACATGGTTCACTGCACAAGAGTCCTGCTGCCTCCTTTCTCCTCTCTATATCCATATCCAGCTCATCCAAGTCCTTGCTGCAGCCCATGTCCACCAGGAAGCCTTCCTTGACAGATCTCCAGGTCCCAATAGTGTCCAGGGCATCACCACAGCTGCTTTGATGTCTGAGAATTATCTCATCAACACTACAGGCACTGGGACCACTTTGTATCTAGGGCAGAACTGAGCTTGCAGCAAGCAGCCTGGTTGATGAGGAAACTGGCACAGAGTGGACATGCAGGAGCCAAAGATCTGAGTCTGAATTCCTCTATCGCCACTTCTCTGCTCTGTAGCTTCTGGAAACCGCCTGAATTTTTCTGAGCCTCAATTTCCTCATCTGTGAAATTGGAAGAATACAAATGGCGGCCATGGACTTGATTAAGCTCTTCATTAACGACGATAGCCACCCAGGACCAGCACAGCTACCTCTTCTTCCAGCCACCAGGAAGATGATTCTAGACTCCTAGGTGGCCTCTGCTAGCCTTGTTCTTCCATCCTCCTGGCCTCTCTTTGGAGAGACACTCAGTGCAGTTTCACTAAGTTACCTGGCCTTGAACTGCCACATCTGTGCCCACATGGGGCAGCTCTTTGGCTGGCAGCCACACCTGGCCTCTTCTTTGAGTGGTCACCTGTTAAAGGGGGAGCAGGCTCTTTCAGGGGGTGAGGCAGTGAGCTTGGTGGCAGCAGGAGATGGTGGGGACCCCCTAAGGCCCTGGCTGGCTGGGAGACCCTTTGGCATATGCCTGCAGCCCAGCCTGACAGCCCTGCCCTGTGATACCTGCCAGGCCCTTTCGTAGGAAGGTTTTCTCAACTGGAGTAGCTTCATGCTGAGGTGGTCCCTCCCAGATGTGGGCAGGCAAGGGAATCCCACATCCAGTTCCTCAAATGGGAAACTGCAGACTGTTCCAGAGGAACCTTCAAGGGGACACTGCACGAGAAACCTGGTCTTCAGGACTAGGCCCCACTCTGGGCTAATCGTCAAGAACAATGACCTGGCCAATTCCTTGAGAGCTGCCTCCCTCTGGCCTTTCCTTCAGTCAGGGCTGTGTTTCTGCAGTGCCAGGGGCCAGGACCCAGCCCTTTCCAGCAGGCAAAGGCCCAGAAGGCACAGCAGCGTTCCCATCATTCAGAGCCAGCTGTGCTTGGTAGGCCTCAGGAACAACCCTCTTCTCAATGGCGGGTCCAGGGGCCAAGGAGGGGGAAGGCAACATAAGGAGGTCTGAGCAGAATCTCCAGCTCAGGGCGGTGGGAAGGGAGACCCCCGACCCCAGGCCAGAGCCCAGCTCTCCAAGCTACAATAATCTTCAGGGAGCTGGCCCCACCATTTGGCCTGGGCTCACCTGTTTGGCCAATTCCAAATGGACTCTAACTGGGGACTCCCAATGCTGGTGCGGGTCGGGGGAGAGAGAAAGGGCAGAGACTTTGAAATTAAGAATGATACAGACCCAGATGGAGAGAGAGTAAGGCAAGAGGGACTGAGAGACAGAATGAGGGAGGGCTGGGGGCCTCAGCCTCTGCAGGATGGGGTTGAGCCTGGCTGGGGGTGGCAGGAAGTGATGGCCACTCCCAGGCCACTGCTGTCCCCAGGGTGACCAGGCCACAATGGCCTCCTTAAGGAGGGAGGATAATGAGCTCATTAGGGCCAGAGTGAGGCCAGCTGCACACAATTAGGATGTTAATAAAGTCCTCCGAGGTCACAGCTCAGCCTAGGACAAAGAAGTTGGTGGAGGAGGGGAGACCCCTGCTCCCTCCTCTCCCTCTGAAATCCTCCCAGTCCTTCCAGATGTCAGGATGCATCCTCCACGAAGCCCCAACTCTCCTTACTCTCCCTGCTCACCCTGGGGTCCCTTGGATGCATCTTAGCCTCCTTCCAGGTCAGGCTTTACCACTTCCTAGCTGACTGAGGTGACCTGGGGCAAACCACTAGTCCTCTCTGGGCTTCACTGGCATACCAGAATAAAAACTACACCCAGGGTTCCCCTGCATCAGGGACTCGTGACGCAGTCAATACCCAGGAACTCTGCACAGGCAAGTGTTTACTGAACACCTGGCACGGGCCAGGGGCCACTCCATGCATGGGAACACCAGCACCGTGAACGACACACTTTTGGGGGTCAGACTCTGCTTTCCATCACCCAGGCATGGCACGCAGTGGGGACTCAAATTGTGTGGTGGCAGCTCTGGCCAGCAGGAGAGTTCTGGCTTCCCAGCGTCAGCCTGCATTCAGACTCTTGGGCGCAAACAGAGGATTCCAAGGCAGGACAAGACTTTTGGAGTTTGGGAGGCTCAACAGACTTCAGTTGACATTCAGCCTCGCCTGTCCTTCCCACCTATGGATGCAGAACGCTTGGAGCACAGGCTCTGACCCAGGCCTCCCTAAATGTTCAGGATCCAGGTGTGGAAGGGCAGTTCACAGAACTAGGGAACATAGAAGACACTGTCCCAGACCTCAAGCATCTTAGGGTCTTGCTGGTTTGGGTTCTGGGGGAGCTGAAGTCCCTCTTCCCAGAACCTCAGCCAGTACCTTGGGCCTGCTGCTTGCATGTCCTGGTGTGGGCCTTGTCCTCTCGGGAGGGGCGGCACATATAGGTGCTCCCATGTTCTTCGCTTAGAGGTTGCAGAAGGGAGCAGGGCAGGTATCAGTGAGCACTGAACAGCAAGGCTGAGGAGACACTGAGAAGAGGAGGAGCTCTAAAGTGGACCGGCCAAGCCACACCTGGTACCAGGCTAGGCTCTGAGGGGCTGCTTCTGCCCTGGGCCAAGCCAGAGGAACTGGAGATGCAGGCTGCCCATGCATGCTGTGCCTTTAAGAACAGTGAAAGGCCACCCTTCCTGGGCCAGGCCTCCCTGGTCAGAAGGCTCTGTCACTACAGCCTTTTGCCAAGACACACTCCAGCTCTCAGCATGCGGCCTCCATGGTCCAAAGAAAACAGGAGTGGCTTTGGAGCCAGGGAGAGGCTCCCCCAGTCCCTCCTGTGTGCACCCCCACACTCCTATCTTCCGGGCCTACTCAACTGGTCCTAACTCTGGCACCAGCCCTGCTCTGTTGTCCAGGGTCTTCCCTTCCCCCAGATGGGGCCCTGAGGCCACCAGGGCCCCAGAACCTTCCCTGGATGCCTGGATTCCAAGACCATTAGCACAAGCTGCTACGTCACCACTTGGAAGAATCTGTGCAGTTCATGGCAGGAAGACAGCAAGAGCTGGGCTTCCGCCACCTCTCCCACCTCAGCCCAGCCTGCCCACCGCACTGGACCAGCCCAGAAGCCTAGGACTGGGCTATGGCCCAGATAAGCCTGAAGGGCTCTGGTGGGTCTGGGCAAGCCAAGGTCATGAGCAAGGCACTCAGAAGGTAGCTGGATTAATGAGCATTTATAGACAGGGGACACACGACAGAATGACAGGTAAAGGATGTTTTTTTTTTTTTTTTTGGTACTGGGGATTGAACCCAGCGGCACTCCACCACTGAGCCACATCCCCAGCCCTATTTTGTATTTTATTTAGAGACAGGGTCTCACTGAGTTGCTTAGGGCCTCGCTAAGTTGCTGAGGCTGGCTTTGAACTCGCGATCCTCCTGCCTCAGTCTCCCAAGCGCTGGGATTACAGGCGTGCGCCACTGTGCCTGGCAAGGATATGGTTTTAAGGGCTCTAGAATCAGGCTGCCTGGCATCAAATCCCAGTTCAGTCACTTCCTAGCTAATAAGTTTGGGCAATTATCTCAGTTTCCTCATCTGTGAAATGGACCTAGAGT
>JAJEJO010025969.1:0-26213 GCA_020662805.1 Glaucomys volans
GGGGCCATCAGCCCCTCCTCAGCTGCCCAGCAGAGCAGGCAGTTAGTGGGGAGGGAGGGAACATGGAGCGGGGGCCCGTGGTGGGGGCAGGGCCGGGGGCTGGGGCCCGAATCCGGGCACTGCTGGGTTGCCTGGTGAAGGTGCTGCTCTGGGTGGCCTCTGCCTTGCTGTACTTTGGAAGTGAACAGGCCGCCCGCCTACTGGGCAGCCCTTGCTTACGGCGCCTCTACCATGCTTGGTTGGCAGCGGTGGTCATCTTTGGGCCCCTTTTGCAGTTCCATGTCAACTCTCGGACTATCTTCGCCAGCCACGGCAACTTCTTCAACATGTGAGTCCACTTAAGGCCATGGGACCCAGCTCCCTGCATTCTGGGATCCCAGCTCCTTTCTCCAGGTTTCTGTTCTGCTGCCAGTCTGAACACTAAAAATAGTGTAGAGGTTGAGGAGAAGGTCAGAGGGAGGGGGAAGAGGACAGAGAGTGGGGGTATGGGGTGGGGGGAGGAGTAGGACTGAAGAAATGTGGACCCTAGGATGCTCAGCGGTCCTCTAAGGAGATAGTGAAATTTAAAGAGTTTGGGGGGTGTAAAGGACATGGGCAAGACAACCAGGGATGATGTGTAGGACTGGGGACAGAGCAGTGATGGGAACATAGACTAGGGTAGGGAGGTGGGACTGGGGGTCTCAGTAGCCTTTCCTCTTCTCTGCCCACAGCAAGTTTGTGAATTCGGCCTGGGGCTGGACATGCACCTTCCTAGGGGGCTTTGTGCTGCTGGTGGTGTTCCTGGCTACAAGGCGCGTGGCAGTGACAGCCAGGCACCTGAGCAGACTGGTGGTGGGAGCAGCAGTGTGGAGGGGGGCCGGCCGGGCCTTCCTGCTCATCGAGGACCTGACTGGTTCCTGCTTTGAGCCTCTGCCCCAGGGCCTGCTGCTCCACGAGCTACCTGACCGCCGCAGCTGCCTGGCTGCAGGCCACCAGTGGCGGGGTTACACCGTCTCCTCCCACACCTTCCTGCTCACCTTCTGCTGCCTGCTCATGGCTGAGGAAGCAGCAGTGTTTGCCAAGTACCTGGCCCACGGCCTGCCTGCTGGCGCCCCCCTGCGCCTGGTCTTCCTGCTCAACGTGCTGCTGCTGGGCCTCTGGAACTTCTTGCTGCTCTGTACCGTCATTTATTTCCACCAGTACACTCACAAGGTGGTGGGTGCTGCAGTAGGCACCTTTGCCTGGTACCTTACCTATGGTAGCTGGTATCATCAGCCCTGGTCTCCAGGGAGCCCAGGCCATGGGCTTTTCCCCCGCCCCCGCTCCAGCCGCAAGCATAACTGAAAGAAATAAAGGCACATCAGGCCTAGCTCTGTCTCTTCTCATTGTTCCTTTGGGTCCTGGGAAGGGTAAGAAAGGGGTCTGATAGTCACTGGGGCTCCTCAACCATTCCTTGCTGTCATCAGCCTTGAATATCCTTCTTTGTACATGATCTCCATCCCTCCTGCTGTCCTTTTAGTCTCCTGATCTTCAGACTTCTGGTTCTCTGGGGCTGCGACATCAAGGAATGATGATAAGGCAGGTGACAGTGTCCTTAGGTGTATACATTACACCTAAGGCAGGTGTTCCTCTCCAGCCTAATTATTTTTCCTACTTTCTCTATTGAGTCTCCTCTCCACTCTCCTCAAGAGCCTGCCTCTCTGGAGACCCCATAAAGGAACACTTCCTATCTCTGTCTTCCTCACAGGGCATCTCTATGTGCTCATTTATTTAAATATTTACTGAGCCAATCACAATTCTGTGTAATGTGAAAGAGACAAGGTTTCTGGTGTCTTGGGGCTTATGAATTAACAGGAGGAGGCAGATTAAACAAAAACAATTGCAAACCTGTTCACTGTTCTTACCTCATACCAGACACTGTTCTAAGTGTCTACAAGTTTTTATATAAATCAATGCATTTAGTCCTCACAAGAACATTATGAGGCAGGTTAGTAGTGTTCCTTTTTAACAATTGTGAAAACCCAGGCACAGAGAGACTAGGTAACTTGTTCACGGCTACTCAGGAGACAGGAATAGAAACCCAGGCAATACCGGTACAATGGCAGTGCCCTAAACCAGGAATTAACCAACTGCTGCCCTCCTGTGGCCAGTTATTGTATGGCCTGTGATCAGACAATGGTTTACTCCAGGCACTCACAACTCCTTGGGATTGAACCCAGGGAGGCTCTACACTGAGCCACACACCCCCTTTCACTTTTTATTCTGAGACAGAGCCTTGCTAAATTGCTGAGTCTGTCCTCAAACTTATGATCCTCCTGCCTCATCCTCCCTAGTGACCAGGATTGCAGGAATGCCTTAGCTGCACCTGACTGGTTTTTCTATTTTTAAGTGGCTAAAAAAATCAATAACATTTCACCGCACGTGAAAACTACATAAATTTCTAATTCTAGTGTCCACAAATTTTTATTGAACCCAGCCACACTAATGCATTTATATAGTCTGCTTTCCTGTTACAATGGCAGAATTGAGTAGTTACTACAGACACAGCAAGGCCCAGAAAGCCCCAAATATTTACCATCTGTTTTCTTTTCTTCTTTTTTTTAGTTGTAGAGGGAGACAATATCTTTATTTTATTTATTTGCATGTGGTGCTGAGGATTGAACCCAGTGCCTCACATGTGCGAGACAAGCGCTCTATAACTGAGCCACAACCCCAACCTGCCATCTGACTTTCTTAGAGAAAAGATTGCTGAACCCTTTAAACCACTGTATTACCTTCTCTTTAACACACACAGACACACAACACAAAACAATAAAATGACAACTCCACCCTGGCTAATATTAGAGAGATAAGTGCTATGAAGGCATTAAAACATTGATTTACAACAGAAATTTGGAAAGATGTACTTAATAAGGGATGATGGAGAAAGATCTCTCTGAAGAGGTAACAGCTGATCTGAGAATTGAATGTCAACACCCAGGGGAAGGATGTTTCAGGCAAAGGGTTTCTCAAGGGCAAATTGTCTGAGGCAGAAATGAACACGAGGCCTTTGAGAGACAAATGAAAAACCCAAGTGTTCGCAAGTGTAATGAATGAGGCGGAAAGAAATAGAAAGTGCACTTGAAGGGGAGACAAATGTTAGGTAGGGCATGAAGGAAAGGCCTTGGGATTTCATCTAGAGGTACGAACCCGTTGCTCTCGAGTGTGGGTTATAGAGGAATAGAGCCTACAGCAGTGGTCCTGAGGGGGGCAGGCAGGAGGTTGGGTAGGCATGGTGCAAATATCTGAGTATGGATTGGTGGGACAGAGGATGCCCATGTAGCCAGGGGACCATACTGAAGAGGCTAGGCTACATTTTGTTCCATTTTAGAAAAGATGGAAGAGCACCAAATAAGGTTTATTGTTCCAGGCCAAGCAGGGGAAGAAGAGAGCCGGTGAGGGAGGAAGGGAGATGGGAGGCCCGGACGGGGAGAGGCAGGCAGTGAGAGGCGGGAGGAGATGCGGGACTGGAAGGCCGGCCTTGGGAGGCGGGAACCAGGGCAGGGCGGAGAGGCAGAGGAGCGGGATGAAGCGCTCTTCTTGGGCTCTAGGGGGAGCCGGCCTCGGCTGCCTTCTTGCGCGGCCCGCTCCCCTCCCCTCCGGGCAGTCCCCGCCTCCTCCAGTCCTTCCACTCCCCAGTACCCAGGAAGGCCGTGCGGGTTGCGAGCGAGCGCTGCTTTCGCTTTCCCTTCCCTGTGCCCACTCCCGGCTCCTCGTGCAGCGCGAGGTCCCTCGCCCCGGCCATGGCCACGCTCAGGGTCCAGCCTGAAGCCCAAGCCAAGGTGAGCCCCGCGGGTTGGAGCACCGGCCACTGCGAAGGCGTGGCTCGGAGAGGCTGAGGGTTCCCCTGACCCGCCCCCGGCCCCTGGCCCGCTGCCCAGCCGCTACCTGTTTGGGGGCCTCCTGCCCCAAGCACCTGAGCCCCGGGAGAGGCGAGGTGGCCATGCTTCAGTGGGGTGAGGTGAAGCGGAGAACAGGACAGGAGGGGAAGTCCGCTGGCCCGAGCCCCGGGGCACACGGACCAAGTGTCGCTGGACCTGCGCTTGCCACGGTGGTCTTTCCTTAGGAAGGGCTTCAGAACCCACTCCACAGGACAATCCGTCCCTGGCAAATGGCAAATGACTTTCTTCACACTCGTCCTTACATAGCTCAGGCGATCCCAGGGACGTTCTGACATGAACCACTCACCATTCACTGCCAGGAATGTTCTCATCCCCCAAATCCAGTTTCACAGGGATCCACTTTACCCTCCCCAGATCCAGGTCTGCAGAGATCCCTTCCTTCACCACTCCAGTCCACTCTCAGGGACGCTTCCCCCATCTTCAGGTGTGACCTTAGAGGGATCCACTCCATCTCTCACACAACCCTAAGTAAACTGTACCAAAATACAATGTCCTTAAGCCAACTTTCAAGTGTTGCCTGTACCCCACAGGTGGATGTGTTTCGTGAAGACCTGTGTACCAAGGTAAGACCTGCCCCATCAGGAACTATCCTCTATCCAACTCCTACTGCTCAGCCATCCCTTGCTGGGCAGTGTCAGCCCAGCCTCACTGCCTTGGAAGGCATTGATTCTGAACCCTATCCTCCTCCACCCCCACAGACAGAAAACCTGCTTGGGAGCTATTTCCCCAAGAAGATTTCTGAGTTGGATGCATTTTTAAAGGTACCAGGGAAGGGCAGGGCAGGGCAGGAGTGGGGGGCAAAAGGAGAGTCTGGTGGGCCATGAGAGGTGAGAGGGACACCCTCATCTCCAATCTTCCTCCCAACCTAAACCCAGGAACCAGCTCTCAATGAAGCCAACCTGAGCAATTTGAAGGCCCCTTTAGACATCCCAGTGCCTGATCCAGTCAAGGACAAAGAGAAGGAGGAGCGGAAGAAACAGCAGGAGGCAAGCTGGGAGATGGGATGAGGGACCTAACCATGGGGAAAATCATGAGCTTTAGTCCTGTCTCCAACAAGCCCCTCTCTCCCTATAGAAGGAAGATAAGGATGAGAAGAAGAAAGGGGAAGATGAAGACAAAGGTACTAGAAATTTATGTGGTGAAGAGTCGGGTCCCACACTGCAGGAGCTCCTCCCTAAAGATTCCTTTCCACACAGGCTGTCATGTAACTGACCCCTTGCTCATGTCTTTCTAGGTCCTCCCTGTGGCCCAGTGAACTGCAATGAGAAGATTGTGGTTCTCCTGCAACGCCTGAAGCCTGAGATCAAGGATGTCATTGAGCAACTCAACCTGGTGAGCCCTCCATCTTCTACCCCCAGCCTTCATGTTAAACCCTGTCTTCTTGGTCCTTGCCAGTGAGGGCATGGCACTTGCCAGGTCTCAGCAGGAGAGGGCACAGCAAGTGAAGGAAGCAAGGGAAGATAGGAACCTGGGATTGGGTGGGTGTTAATACGGTTTTGACGACATTCCCTCCTTCCAGGTCACTACATGGTTGCAGCTACAGATACCTCGGATTGAGGATGGGAATAATTTTGGAGTGGCTGTCCAGGTAAGAACACCATCCCAACCCCATTCTTCCTGTGTAACCTATTATTTCTTTCCATCACTATCCCTCCCACACACACCCACACCATGCTTTCTTTTCCTAGGAGAAGGTATTTGAGCTGATGACCAGCCTTCACACCAAGCTGGAAGGCTTCCATACTCAAATCTCCAAGTAAGTGACCAGCCACCTGCACCCCTGTGCACACTCTGCCTTTATTTTGGGACAGAGGCCTGGACTTTCTCCTTCTTCCACTCCATATACACTACTTCTATCCACAGATATTTCTCTGAGCGCGGTGATGCAGTTACTAAAGCAGCCAAGCAGCCCCATGTGGTAGGTGATGTCCAGGTCAGGGTGCATGGGGGAAGGACACATTTCAAATCAGGTCTGACCCTGAGTTTCCACAGGGTGATTATCGGCAGCTGGTCCATGAACTGGATGAAGCAGAGTACCGGGACATTCGGCTGATGGTCATGGAGATCCGCAACGCTTATGTGAGGAGGCGAGGGCTGGGTAGGGGTGGGCAGACACCTTTCCCAGGTCATATATTCCATGACCTTACAGGCTGAGTGTGAAGAATGACAAAAGTTCAGCCTTTCCACAAGACTAGAAGTGGGGTGCAGAACCACTGCGGGCCTGTGACTGACCCCCACTCCTCCCTGGACCATTTATAGGCTGTGCTATATGACATCATCCTGAAGAACTTTGAAAAGCTCAAGAAGCCCCGAGGAGAAACAAAGGGAATGATCTATTGAGAGCCTTCTCTCTCATTCTGTGATGAGTACAGCAGAGACCTTCCTGCTTTTTACCAGGGATTCCAGATTTTTCCTTACCTTCCTACTGTTGAGGTTTCTTCCTCATTTTGCCTCCCAGGCACAATAAATATAGTCATACTGTTGCCCACCGGCCCAAGTCTCTTTATTGAATCCTGAACCCCCTGGTCCTAGCTCAGGCATTTCCATTTGTAGGACCAACCCACTGGGTAATTTGGATGTTCAGTTGCTGGTTGGTCCAATCCTGCCGGATGTCATCAAGGTGGCAGTCAAAGTCCACAAGGTGCTGGTGGGCCCGGCCCTCCAGTAGTGCTCCCACCATTTGCCGTGACTCTTCCCAGTCCCTCCACATCACTCTGAAACAGAAAACCCCACTGAGGTCAAATAGTAGGGCAGTGGAGCCAAACACTGACTTAATAGAAGTTGGGTCTAGAGAAGAAGCCTTGGAGAAAGACCAAGGACAGAGAAGGTCCAGAAACCTTGGGCTTCTAAGATGAGGTGGAGGGAGTAGGGTACTCACAAGTTCTTGTCCTTGGGGACCCAGCGGAGACCTTGGTTCTTCAGGACGATGACTGGAGGCACTCGAGGCTGAGGAACCAGTTTCTGATTATCCAACTGGGTGGACAAAGAAGGGCAGGTAAGACTTTCAAGGATTGCCCTCTTTACTTTCTCTCCACCTCCCCACCTTGAAACCCAAGCCTCACCATAATAAGTACTGTATCAGGAAAGAATTCTGCAATTCGCCCAGCAATTTTCAAGGCCAGGGGCCCAGGGCTGTGTAGAGGGAAGATCAGAGTGAGGAGCCAACTGTGGGCAGACCCCATTCATTTGAGCTGGGTTTCCCAGGTCTCATAGATGTGGGCGTAGTTGTGGACTTTCCCTGTAGCTGGCCTGGGGGGCTTGGGCCTGCTTGATGCTTGATGCACGATTGCTTGATGCTTGAGTGCTGTAGGAAACAGGTGCTCAGACACTGCTGGTGAGATCAGAAATCAAGGGTAGTCTTTTGGAGGGTAATTTGACATAATGCATCCAAATGGAAAGTGTAATATTTAGCATATGCTAACCAAGCAATTCCATTCATAAAGAATTAACTGTAGTAATAGAACAGTCTCAAAGTGGAGACAATCTCAAAGTTTAATGTAAGGCATTAAATAAATGATATTCATATAATATAGCTATTGGGTTAAAGCAGGTCTTTGTGTGGAGATCAAAAGATGTCAAATATTTAGCCGGGTGCAGTGGCGCATGCCTGTAATCCAAGCGACTCGGGAGGCTGAGTCAGGAGGATCACGAGTTCAAAGCCAGCCTCAGCAACTTATCGAGGCCCTAAGCAACTCAGTGAGACCCTGTCTCTAAATAAAAATACAAAATAGGGCTGGGGATGTGACTCAGTGGCCAAGTGCCCGAGTTCAATCCCCAGTTCAAAAAAAAAAAAAGATGTCAAATATTTGTTAAATGAAGAAAGGCAAATTAGAAAACCGTTTCTAACTTGATTTATATTTGTGATGTATATGTAGTCATATATACATATATGTATACAACACACATATATATTTACATATGTCAAGTTTTTTTTTTCTTAGTTGCTGGTTAGGGTTCCTCTGTGTTCTTGCAGCATTTGGGGGTGACCTCAGTTAAAGCAAGATCAGCTCTATGTTTTTGAAATACAGTTGTCCTTCCCACCCAGCCCCTCCAGGGTAGGTCTTATTTGCATCTCCTCACTCTACTACTCAGCATAGTGCCTGATGTACAGATCCTGCTCCTGAGCGTTTGATGAAGAAAAGATGGAAGGAATGACCTTAATTCATTTGCATTCTACCCACAGTCTCCATAATCCTTTGCCTTCTGCCTCTGACCACTCCACTCACCTCTGGTCATCCAGAGCTGCATTGGCATGGTAGTACCCAGCCACCACCAGGCCGGCCTGTGTGCCCCACACGTCCACCTGTCGTGAGAAAAGAGCCATCAGTAATTAAACCGTGCTGCTGGCTCTGTGGATGTGCATTGCTGCCAAGGAGCGAGGCACGGACTTGAGCTAAGGGTGTTAGGAGACTAGCGGTGGTGTCGGGGGTTGGGAGTATGTGTGTCCAGTGGTGGCACCTGGTTGAGGGCGACCTCCAGCATGACGGACAAGGCCAGGTGGCTGTGGAAAAGGGGCACACAATCGGTGAGGCACAGACATTCTTCAGCCCGCGGCGCTGGCGCCAGCAATAGTCCATTGACCGCAGCATGAGGGTACCGGGCCGCATGCAGGCACATCTTCACGTAGGCCCGGGCCGAGATTTCCACCTCCCCCATGGCAAGCGGGACTTGCTGGTACGCAGTAAGCCGGATTAGTGCGGATTCTCCACCCGGCGCAGGAGAGCTTGGCCTTTCCCGGTGCCCCGTCACTTAGATTGGACGGTGATGCTGACACGTCTGGAAGGCAGAGAGTCGACTCTGGGAAACCTAGGTCCAGAGCCCACCCCCAGCGTGACGAAGAGGGCGGTGACGATTGCCTCCCGCCACACCAAATTCCGCCTCTCTGGACCCCTAGCGGCCAGCTCAAGTCTGCGCCGGCTGTGGCTGTACACGTTTCTGGAGACCTGCCCAAATGCCGCCCTTTGATAGGCCTAGAGGGCCTCATTTTGTCCAATCAGCGACCGCGCTCGAGTTTTGCCCCGCCCTTGTCTCGAACGAGGCGGAAGTAATTGAAAGAAAACCACGCGCTTTTTGGCTGGGCTACCAGACTTTTGCTCTTGTTTGCTGGTTGGCTTTGCGAATTACGTGTTATCTCCCCAAAGATCCCTTCAGAACCAGCTGGATGGAGTGCTCAGGCAATCAGGCAGCAGTGGATCTTTGAAGGTGGGGAGAAAGCGGGACTGCCTTGCTCCTATTATAATGAGATACATATAGATAGATACAGATACAGATGGACTTCCGAACTGTCGAATGCTATGGAGCATTCTTAATCTGTATTTTAAGATGGACAAAGCTTTAGGTTAAAGAACAGCCCCATGGAGTTTAAAGCAAAGATCACAGGATCCTTGCCTCTACCTCCTTTTCAGAGCTGAATACGAAAAGGCAAATACAAAGACTGAAAGGGGGCAAAAGGGACCAAAAAACCAAAACAATCTTTACAAATCATTCTTCCCATAATGTTCTGTGATACATTTCCTTTACCACAATGACCTGAAGAATTTACCCCCTCTGCCAGCCCTTAAGAAGTTCAGCTATTCGCCCTTAGCCTTTCCAAAGAAACTTCATTCTCTCTCCAGGCTTGCTTTAAGGTGAGGTTTGTTCTTTTCGTCATTCATGAACCTCACTCAGCTTCAGCTTTCCGGGCTATCCAAAACTTGATTATTTCTGAAAGGGCTTTGTTCAGGTGTCATCTTTACCGTGAAACACTCATAAGACCACTGGATGGAAATAACCTCGTGATATTCCAAAATGGATTATCTGCATGGTATATACAATTTCCACCCTGTTCTTTAAGAAGACCTCTTAAGAAGATGAGCATCTAATTCATTTTTGTCTTCCTGGCACCTTTTCCCATTCCCACCACATTCACCTTCAGCACTCAATAAATGCACTTCAAATCAATGACACACCACAGGTAATCACACAGTTTAGGTCATTTATTTTCCTTCTAATCTTGGGCTCAGTACATAGATGGTTTCTCTTCACCCTTTGGGTTGACAATTTTCTCTAGGTTTCTGATGATGATATGATAAAGCTCAGCCTGGAGGAAGGGTAGAAGAGGCAGGACTTAAGTTCTAGTCTCCAGCACCACCCCATCCATCCACCTCCCTCAGGAATCTATTCCACACTCACATAGAAGGCCCTGAGGTCCAGAACCATGGCCCTGAGCTGCCCATAGGCTGCCTCATCTCGTTCATGCACTAAGGCCCGATAGTCCATCTGGGATGTGGGAGGCAAAGCTGAGTCAGTCCCATGGGAGGCTGGATTCCTCATATAAGGAATAGGTAACAAAGATAAACTCCTACTCAGCACCAAGGAAGGGCATCCCACAGGATAACACAGGGAAAAATGTCAAGGTTGTTGAAGCCCAAACCAGTTATTGTAGGCAATGCTGTTTCTGTTTTTCTTTTTTCTGTTTTGTTTTTTTTTTCTTTAAATTTTTTGGGGGCAGGGTTTTTTTCTTTATTACTTTTTTTGTTATTACGTTTTTGGGGTTTTTTTTTTGTTTTTTTTTTTTTAAGCAATGTTTTTGGCTTAATATTCTCCACATTGGGAAAATCTTGAAGAAGACCTGGATTATCTCTTCCCATCCACCTCTAGTCCCACACGTAGTCAACTAAAAGACTGGTGGGTTTCACACTCACTACATGGGTCTCCTTGGAGGCCTTGGCCACAGCATCCCCACGTTCTGAGAAGTACCTGTCAGAAACAAGGGATATAACACAGCAATCTGTGTCCAGGGAGATACATTCTGATCCACATGCCCTTCCCAGAGTCTCCCATCACCCTGATAGGACTGCCTAGTTTTGACAGTCCTAAAAGAGATGTCCCTGCAGCCTTTCATGCAGCAGCCCTCACTTGGAAATGGATGTCTGAAAGGCTTCCACTTTGGTCTTCACAGCATTCACCCTCTCTAGCACCTTCTCCTGTGATGACATGGGAGGCAAAGAAAACACTTCATTGCCTCCCTCCTTCATTATCTCCCTCTCCACCTTGTGCATGCATAGCTCCTATGTCTCATTCCCAAGTTTCCTTTCTCTCTGTGTCTTCAGTCATCCTTTTCTTACCTGGATTGCCACCCCAAAATCATTTCCATCCTCAATCTTAGGGATCAGGTGCTGGATCCAAGTGATCACCTATGTTAAGAGGAAGAATCATTCAATAAACCTACTGGGTTCTTCCTATTAGGCCACTTTCTAATAATAGCTTTATTTAATAGGGCACTGATTATATGCCAGGCACTGTGCCTATAAATATTTATCTCATTTAATTTTTAATTGTCACAAGTGTGTGTAGTTGTTATTTTGTTTCAAGAATAAAACCCAACGGCACTCTATTGTTGAGGTATATCCCCAGCCCCTTTTACTTTTTATTTTGAGAGAGAATTTTGTTAAGTGGTCAAGGCCAACCTCTAACCTATGATCATCCATCATCCTGCCTCAACCTCCCTAGGAGCCACTATGTCCAGCCCAATATATATATATATATATATATATATATATATATATATATAATATATATTTAAATATATATATTTATGTATATATATAATATAATACATATATATATTTTTTTTCTTGCAGTGCTGGGGATTGAACCCAGGGCCTTGTGCTTGCAAGGCAAGCACTCTACCAACTAAGCGATATCCCCAGCCCTCCAAATTATATATTGTACCCATTTAGCACATGAAACACCAGAGTCACAGAATGTCTTTTTTTTTTCCCCCCGAGTTACAGAATGTCTAAGTGACCTACTTAGGGTTATCAACTAGATAAATGAGAAAATCAGGATTTAAACACAGATTCCCTCTAGGATCCATGCCTTTAAACCAAGTCACTCTATCCTATCACCTCCACTGTGTACCTGACACAGCAGTAGAACCTGGAGGTTTTAGATGTGGATATAGTAGAGTCTAAGATTTCAAGGAGGCCACCATAATAGTAATGAGAACAAAGGGAATCTAAACCCAAAGCACAGAAGGAAGTTTCCTTGTTTGGGACTAGGTCTCTGAAATGAAGGACTTTGCATCTTCGAAGGAGACCAGGATCTGACCCTGTTTATCTTCTCTTCCCACTTCTCCCAGTTCCCAGGCTTACCAGAATGCATTTCTCTTTGAGAGTCCAAACTTCTGGCTTAACTAGAGCAAGCAGGGCCAGGACCTTCTCATTCCCAGGGAGAAAGCCACACTTGGGGACTGTGAGAAAGAAGGGATTTGGGCCCTTTCTCTTCTAGTAGTCAGTGTTCCATTTCCCCTTCCCTTGTCACCCCTTCTTCCATTACCTTCTTTCTTCTCCTGCTTATCTGTTTCCATCTAAGGCAAGAAGCGGGGAAAGAAGCTTTCTTTAGAAAAGTCATGGAGGTCAAAAAGCTATTACCTCAATTGGGTTTACAGTCTGAACCCTGTACCCTGGGTGCCTCACCTCATCATCCTTGGGTGGGGGGTCTGGGATGGGGATGTCCAAGGGGGCCCGGAGGGAGGTCAGGTCAGCCACATTGAGAGAGTCCTCCTACACAGAGTTCAGTGTCAGTGGCTGCCCAGCCTCTTCCCTTCACCCTGAGTCATAGCCTTCCCTCTACACATTCCATCTGCCCTTTGCTTTGCAATCTAGTTTCAGGCCTTACACCATTCTGATACTCTCAATCCACCCCTCACAACTGCTCTCTGTGTGCTGAGCCCAGTTGCTGGCTAAAGAGGGTGGACAGAGAGGAAAGGCCATAGGACGGGGCAGAAGGGATCCATACTACTCACGTGCAAAAGCTGACTCAGGTGCGTGATTTTCTGTGGCAAGAATCTGTAGAGGAATTCCTCAGCCTGTGGGTTACATTGCAAGGGTGGGGAACCATATAAGATCATCAATGAGAAGTGTGAAAAGTGAGACTGGACAGGCCCTTGGAAATTACTGAGTTCAAGATTTACAAATGAGGAAACTGAAGTCTTGGAAATGAAGGGACACGTCTAAGTGGCAGAACCCAGTTTAGGACTGAGGTGTTCCTGCTTTGAGGGTCATACCTTTACCTTCCCATCAAAAGAGGGGAGGGAAGTGGGGGAAGAGTTCTGAGAGGGCCAGATTAAAGGTAGAAATCAATAATTAGGAGTCCATCCTTGGTGAAGACTTGGCAAGGGAAGTAGGGACCAAGTCTAGGGTGGATTCGGGGGTCACTGAGAGGTTGTAAACCTCAAGTATTGCTCTATGATTCTGGGTCAAATCACTTGAATTCAGAGACTTACCTCTTGGAACAGATTTTGTCTGAAGACATCCACCTGCAGAAAGGAGCAACCGGAGGTTGGTTTAAGGGTTTTCAGTTGTCAAGAGTAAGATCCCAAACCCAAAGGGGTGCCCTCCAACTGTGGCTGAGGTCTTTTCCACAGGTCAGTTTTCCCTGGAAGTCCCTGCTCATTACAGAAAGTGGCGAGAGGGCAGGAATCTGGGAATCCCCGTACAGAAGTGAAAGCGCTACTGAGAGGTTGGGGGAGTTCTCTAGCACGGCCTTGGTCCCCTGGAGCACCCAGCTTGGCCTCCATTAGAAGGGCTCCCCGTCCCCTTCCTGGTTTCCCTTTCCTCGTTACCTGTTTTTGGGCCTCCCCACTCAGGCGAACCCCACAAGGTTTGGCCATACTGCTCCACTTGCTAGATCTCTGTTCGCTAGCCCGGGCTTTCGCTTTCACTCCCCAGGTCCAGGCCCGCCCCCCTCAGCCCCGCCCCCTGTCGTCTCCCCCCGCCCCCTACCCCCTCCGGCGGGAGGCAAACTGTAGGCAGTTCCTCAGCCATTCCCAGCCAGTTGTCACCAGGAGGGGCGGTGCTGGCTGGGTCGCAAGCCCAGGGGCTGTCCAAGGGAGGGACTAAAGTGGGAGCGCGGAGACTGGAATAGGGGATATCCCTTGGAGAGGGGCGGGGCTTATGGCAAGGGCAGTCCAGGGGAAGTCAGGGTTGGAGTCAGAGGGGTGGGAAAAGGGAAAGTGGATATCCGGCGTCCGGGACCCCCCGAGAGGGTTGACTCTGAGGGGAGAACAGAGAGGAATCCGGGCGAGTGGGCGGGATAGTAAGAGAGAGGGTCTGGGGCGGAGGCGGGCTAGTGGGATGTGGAAGAGAGCAGGCGCGGAGAGGACGCCTTGCCTTGAGGACAAACAGCAGAGGGGACGGGATTCGCTTGAGTGGAGGTAGGCCCGGTCAGAATCGGGTCCTCGGCAGGGTGGAACTTCCCCGGTACGAACCGAAGCATAGCAGGATGCTCGAGATAGAAGGCGGCTTTAAGCCAAATAGGTTAACCCCACGCCTGGGGCTACCCGGAAGGGGCGGAGACAACCTGGAGGAAGGCGGGGAAGGACTCTTGAATTAGAGAAAAGTGCTGGGAGGTGCTGAGGAAGGAGCCAGGCGATTTACTTCCTCATTGACTGGAACCCTGTTGCTCTTTTGGCCACGCCCCCTCGTTTCCCGACGTCCTCCCTCCTCATTAAATCCCTCCCCTTCCTCCGAACCGGGTAGCAGTCCCGCCCTCTTCCCCTGTACTTCCTGTTCCCGGCTAACCCTGGCTCTGGGCCGGAGACCCGAGAGTGACCGTGGCTTGAGTGATACCCAGAGGCTCCGCGGAGCTTGTCAGGCCACAAAATCCAACGTCAGGCGGGAGGGGTGGTTCTCTGGCTGCGCGCAGATTGCTCTGGGTCCTGGCGGGCGACGAGGCTGGGGCCGACTCCTGTCTCGGGATGCCGGGGGAGGAGGAGCAAGCCTTCCTGGCTGCCCGCAAGGAGCTGGTGGTCGCTCTGAAGAGGGATTCTGGACAGACGTTTTCCCTGGAGCAGCTCCGGCCACTACTGGCAACCTCCCTGCCGCCAGCCTCCCGCTACCTGCAACTGGACGCCACTCACCTGGTCCGTTGCAACGCCCGTGGGGAGGTGAGACCAGGCTCTCCCAACTTAGCTCAGGAGGAGGACATAGGTCCTGAGGCCAGGGCTAGGTTCACAGGTCTGCTCTCTGCTCCCAGCCGCGAAACTACCTCAACACTTTGTCCACGGCCCTGAATATCCTGGAGAAATATGGCCGCAACCTCCTCAGCCCTCAGCGTCCACGGTACTGGCGTGGGGTCAAGTTTAATAACCCTGTCTTTCGCAGCACGGTAGATGCTGTGCAGGTAAGACCCTTGGGCTTTATGGGAGAAAGGGGCTAGACCTGGGCTGGGGTTGGCTAGAAAGACGTGAATCTTAATGGAGAGTGCCAGTCCTATTAACAACAGGGCCTGCTGGGTGGTGACTGGTTGTGAATGTGTGGCAGGGGGGCCGGGATGTGCTGCGATTGTATGGCTATACAGAGGAACGGCCAGATGGATTGAGCTTCCCAGAAGGTCAAGAGGAGCCAGATGAGCACCAGGTTGCTACAGTCACACTGGAAGTACTACTGCTTCGGACAGAACTCAGCCTGCTGTTGCAGGTGAGATGTTCCTTTAGTCCTGAGATCTTAAGTACCAGGCTGGTAAGTTCAGCCTAACTCAAGTCAGTTTGAGGACCCCCATGCCACTGAACCACGGACCTTGTCCCATGACAAGGGTTTGAGAGCTCCTGCTACTGTTCTTCCTGTGAATGATAGGAAACCAGGTCTTGGAGAGTCTTGTTCTATCTAGAGCTCTAGGTCTTGTTCTATCTAGAGCTTTTATCTTGTTTACAGAATACCCATCCAAGACAGAAGGCCCTGGAGCAGCTGCTAAAAGACAAAATTGAAGATGATGTAAGGAAGACAGGAACTGTGCTGTTGAACAAAGGGAACAGGAATTGTGGGACTCTATGTCCCCAAACCCTTGCCCATTCTGTGCTCCTTCTTCCTCAGATGCTGCAACTTTCAGAATTTGACCCCCTACTGAGAGAGATTGCTCCTAGCCACCTTACCATACCCTCTGCCCCAGGTATTATTGGTCCTTTGAAGAGATAATAACTATATTGATGAAAATTTGGGGACATCTCCCCCTGTCTTTTTTGTTATCTTTGTTGTTGCTCTTGTTTTTTTAAAGAGATTAAGATTATTTCACTGGGTCCAGATGTGCTGAAAAATAGTCTTATGATTTGCCTTCATCCATAGCAGACTCAGATATATCCTGATCTTTTTAAAAATGATGTTCTGTTCTTTGGCTCCTATTTTTCAGATTCCCCTCCTGGTCCCTGCTTTCTCTGTGGTTCTGCTCCAGGCACACTGCACTGTCCAACTTGTAAGCAGACCTCATGCCCGACCTGTGACCGTCTGTTCCATGGACATCCATCCCGTGCTCATCACCTCCGCCAGACCCTGCCTGGGACCCTCCAGGCCACCCACCTGAGCCCTCGGTGAGAGACTTTCTCTTCTTGGTGGAAGTGAAATTAAGAGAATTTAAGAGTATTTAAATATCTATTGTGCAAGTTTCTGTGTTAAAGACTGTTAATAAAGGATAATCAGCTAATTACAGCCCTCAAGTAGATTATAGACATATATATATGTATATATGTCTATATTTCAAGCCACTGGCAGTTACAGTAAGATGAATTATTATGATACACAGATCTAAAGGATAAGCTCAATCAGTTGGCCGTGACTTAGTATAGGTCAGGCCCTATGTTAAGGATATTTACCTGGGAGAAATGAGCTACAGGCTGTCATTTAAATGTTGAAGAGACTGTAGGTATGGGAGTGTTCAGACAGAACAGCATGTGCAACGCCCAGAACTATTTGTCATTACTTAAGAAATGGGAGATACCCAGGGGTGAGGAACCCAGGTACCAGGTTCCACTTCAGCAAGTCCTGTCTGCTTTTCTATTACAGTTTATCTGCCTCAGCACAACCACAGCCCCACTCCACCTCCCTGTTAGCCCTAGGAGATGGCTCTCTTTCTTCACCTGATCCTGCAAATGCCTGTCTTCCCTGGCACTGTGTTGCTTGTGCCATGCTAAATGAGCCTTGGACAGTGCTCTGTGTGGCCTGTGATCGGCCCAGAGGCTGTAAGGTGTTGGGGTTGGGGATTGAGGATCCCCAAGGAACTGGAGGCCTAGAACCTGAGCTTTCAAGGGGTCAGTGGGCCTGCCAGAGCTGTACCTTTGAGAATGAAGCAGCAGCTGTGCTATGTGCCATGTGTGAGCGACCTCGGCTGGCCCAACCTCCCAGCTTGGTGGTAGATTCCCATGATGCTGGAATTTGCCTGCAGCCCCTTCAGGTAACCTCATCGTGGCCTTCTTTATTTGTACTTCTTACCTCAGACCATTCTCTACTTTCCTGTTCCCTGTTTCCTTCAGTTCCCCCAGCTCCCTCTAGTTCCATCATGAACCTCAACCACCTAGTCAATAAGATAATTTTCTCTACCTTCCCAGCAGGGGAATTCTTTGCTGTCTTCTGTCCAGACTCAAGTCTGGTACTGTATTCACTGTACCTTCTGCAACTCGGGCCCTAGCTGGGTATGTGCTATGTGCAACCGGACCAGCAGCCCCATCCCTGTACAACATGCCCCCCAGCCCCATGCAAGCTCTTTGAAAAAGGAACTCCCAAAGCCTGGACCTCCACGACACCTCAGTGCCCCTCTGCCCAGTTCCTGTGGAAACCCTGAGAAACAGCGCCAAGACAGGATGCGAGAGGAAGGTCTCCAGCTGGTGATCATGATCCGGGTGAGGACTGGGCCTGGGATGAGGTAGGACTGGTGGGGCAAGGAAGATGCTGTAGCTTCTTAATAGGAGTTCTTACAAAACTCATTATTGTTAGCAACATCTATCTCTTATTGAACACTTCACTATACTATGCAGTAGTCACATGGCTGGTATATCTGAGCCAGTGTCAGCATCTTTGATGAGGGTGAGGGTGCTCCTGCTGATGGGCCTTCTGTCTGGGTGTGACTATTCCATAGGAAGGAGAAGCTGCAGGGGCCTGTCCAGAGGAGATCTTCTCAGCTTTGCAATATTCAGGCACCGAGGTACCCCTACAGTGGTTGCACTCAGAGCTGCCCTATGTGCTGGAGATGGTGGCTGAGATGGCTGGACAGCAGGACACAGGACTGGGTGCCTTTTCCTGCCAGGAAGCCCGGAAAGCCTGGCTGGATCGTCATGGCAATCTTGATGAAGCTGTGGAAGAGTGTGTGAGAACCCGAAGGAGAAAGGTACCTGCTGTGTTGGGGGTGAGATAGGGTTGAGGGTCCCAGAGTTTCTCACCTTCTCGCTTGTTTTTCCCTTTTTACTTCCTCTCTCTTCTGATTTGTAGGTGCAAGAGCTACAGTCCCTGGGCTTTGGGCCTGAGGAGGGGTCTCTTCACGCATTGTTCCAGCATGGGGGTGATGTGGCACGGGCCCTGACTGAGCTACAACGCCAGCGCCTAGAGCCCTTCCACCAGCGCCTCTGGGACAGTGGCCCTGAGCTCACCCCATCCTGGGATGGGCCAGACAAGCAGGTGCTGGGAGTAGATGAGGAGCCCAGGAACCCACCTAGAGGTGCAAGAGGGAAGACTGAGGGAGAGGATCCCCTGGGGTCTGACTCCAACTTCTCTCTTCTCCACTGAATCACATTACAGAGCCTGGTCAGACGACTTTTGGCAGTCTACACACTCCCCAGCTGGGGCCGGGCAGAACTGGCACTTTCACTGCTGCAGGAGACACCCAGGAACTATGAATTGTTGGATGTGGTAGAGGCTGTGAGACAAAGCCAGGACCGGGCCTTCCTGCGGCGCTTGCTTGCCCAGGAATGTGCTGTGTGTGGGTGGACTCTGCCCCGCAACAGAGTAAGCCTTTCCCCATTATTCCTGGCCTTAGAATTACTCTATTCCCTTTGGGACCTCCACCTCATTCTTATCTAGCCCTGTCTTATTTTTTATAGTTGCCCAGATAACTCTGAAGGCTTCTGAGAAGGGGTGCACAGAAACAGACCGCCTTCTCCCTTTCTTTAAATATTCTAGATGTTATATTAGTCAGCTTTCCATTACTTTAAGAAAAACCCAAGATAATCAACTTATGAAAAGGTTTATTTTGGCTCACAGTTTTAGAGCCTATGATTGGCCTATTGCTTTTGCCTTTGTTGGCACAACATGGAGGGAACATATGGTGGAGCAAAATCACTCACCTCATGGCAGGAAAGCCAAAAAAGAAGAGAACAGGGCCCCTATAATTGTCTTCAAGGGCACCCCACCCCCATGATCTAAAGACTTCCTATTAGACCCCATCTCCTAAACACATCACCATCTCCCAGTAGTGCCCTCCTGGAGAGCAAGCCTTTACCACATGGATCTTTGTAGGGCACTTAGGATCCAAACTTTAGCAAACATACAACTTAAAAAAAAGCAGAGGGACTAGAGATGTAACTCAATGGTAGAGCACCCCTGGGTTTAATCCCCAGTACAAAAAAAAAAAAAAAAAGAAAAAAAAGGAAACCACCATAAAATAGTAGAGAAAACTAGAAAATTGTTAATGAATTCCCTATCCCCACAACCCCTCCACCCTCAGTGTACTCATCACCAAGCTTCAGCAATTATCAGTATATGCCCAATTTGTAGTTCATCTATGTACACATGATTATTTTTGAAGCAAATCTCAGGTGTCATATAGTTTATTTATAAATATTTCAGTGTATTATGCCACACCTAAAAAGAGCTAACAATAATACAATAATTGTTTTGTTTTCTTAATTTTGAGACAGGGTCTAAGTTACCTCGGCTGACTTTGAACCTGGAATCCTCTTGCCTCAGCCCCCAAAGTAATTGGGGTTACAGTTATGCACCACTGTGCCAAGCATTCTGTAATGTCATCAAATATCCAGTTGGTGCTGGGCATGGTGTTGCATGCCTATAATCCAAGTGATTTGTGAGGCTGAGGCAGAAGGATCACAAGTTCAAGACCAGCTTAGCAATGGTGGGACCTTGTCACAAAATTTAAGAAAAGGGCTTGGGGACTGGGTTGTGGCTCAGTGGTAGTATGCTTGCCTAGCATGCCTGAGGCCCTGGGTTCAATCCTCAGCACTACATAAAAATAAAGGTATTATGTCCACCTTCAACTAAAATATATATCTATATATAAATTAAAAAAAAAAAGTCTGGGGATGTGACTCAGTAATTAAGTGCCCTTGGGTTCAATCCCTGATACCAAAACATCAAAAACAAAAAAATATCCAGTTGGCACTGGGCCTGGTGATAGATACCTCTAATCCCAGCAACTTGGAAGGCCGAGGCAGGAAGATCACAAGTTCAAAGCTAGCCTCAGCAATTTAGCAAGACTCTAAGCAGTTTAGCAAGATCCTATCACAAAAATAAAAAATAAAAAGCACTCCTGGGTTCAATCTCTAGTATTAAAAAAAAAACCCAATTGGTAGAAACAGGCTTTTCTTATCCCCCAAGCCCCCTCTTTTTTTTTTTTTTTTTTTTTTTTTTAATTCTTTTACAGTGCTGGGGATTGAACCCAGGGCCTTGTGTTTGCAAGGCAGGCATTCTACCAACTGAGCTATATCCCCAGCCCTAAGCCATTTCTTAAACTAGGTCAGAAGTGGAGTTCTTGGGCCAATATGGTCTTGCTCTGTGTTTTGCTTTTATTTTTTACTTAAGAATAATTGTAGATTCACAGAAAGTTGCAAAAATAGTATGTAGAGCCCATGGACTCTTCACCCACCTTCTCCTAATGGTGACATATAATTATAGTGCAATATCAAGACCAAGAAATAAGCCAGGTGTGCCAGGTGCAGTTGCACATGCCTATAATCCCAGCGGCTGGGGAGGTTGAGGCAGATTGCAAGTTCAAAGCCAGCCTCAGCAATGGTAAGGTGCTAAGCAACTCGGTGAGACTGTCTCTAAATAAAATACAAAAAAAAAAAAGTCAGGTGTGGTCACACCTGTAATCCTACTTGGGAAGCAGGAGGATCCCAAGTTCAAGGCTAGCCTCATCAATTTTGTGAGATCCTCTCAGAAATTAAAAAGACTAGAGATGGGGTCTGGGGATATACCTCAGTTGGTAGAGTGCCTGCCTTGCAAGCACAAGGCCCTGGGTTCAATCCCCAGCACTGCAAAAAAAAAAAGACTGGAGATGTAGCTCAGTGGTAGAGTACCCCTGGGTTTATCCTCAGTACTGAAAAACAGAAAAGAAATATACATTGACAACATTCTTCTTGTTCATTATTTGCTTGGATGTGTGTAATTCTTTGCAGTTTTGTCCTATGTATAAATTCATATAACCCCCACTGTAATCAAAATACAGATTGTTGAGCCAGCACAGTGGTGCATGTTTATAATCCCAGCTACTCAGGAAGTTGAGGCGGGAAGATTGCAAGTTTGAGGCCAGCCTGTGCAATTCAGCAAGATCCTGTCTCAAAATATAGCTCAGAGGTAGAATATTCCTAGGTTCACTCCCCAGTGCTACAAAAAATTAAAAAGTAAATAAGTAAATGAAGATACAGATTGATCAGTTGCCTCAAAAGAATTGTCTTGCTATCCCCTATAGTCAGCCGCCAGTCTCTCAGCAACCTCTAATCTGTTCATCTCTGTAGTGTTGTCATTTTAAGTTTGCTATTTGTATGTTTGCTTTTAATTGAATGAATGCCTTCAGAGAAATTATTCCATTTACTTTAGATCTTGCCATTACCTGTTTGCCTGCACTCAGCTGTCTTCCGCCATTTGGGTTATTGAGTTGCCTATCCCTGGTACATGTTGGCATTTGAGGTTGCTATCCCTGCCTGGTTAATTAGACCCTGCCCAGCAAATATCCCTTCCTTGAGCTGGCAGCTGTGGCTTCTTACTCCTTCCCTTTCTTCTCCCATCTCTCCTTCTAGATGCAGGCTCTGATTTCCTGTGAGTGCACCATCTGTCCTGACTGCTTCCGCCAACACTTCACCATTGCCTTGAAGGAAAAGCATATCACAGACATGGTGTGTCCTGCCTGTGGCCGCCCTGACCTTACTGATGACACACAGTTACTCAGCTACTTCTCCACCCTTGACATCCAGGTACTACAGCCCCTAGGGTTTAGGTGCCTGTGTGTCAAATAGGAATCCTCCATACTCACTGCCTCTGCATCCTGTCCTCAGCTTCGAGAGAGCTTAGAGCCAGATGCCTATGCATTGTTCCATAAGAAGCTAACTGAAGGTGTGCTGATGCGAGACCCCAAGTTCTTGTGGTGTGCCCAGGTAAGTGCCCTTCCCAGAACAACTGACTATGGAGGGACAGGGGTGATGCCAGGTTGGTCCTCAGATAACTTTATGCTCTTGCACTCACAGTGTTCCTTTGGTTTCATATACGAGCGTGAACAGTTGGAGGCAACATGTCCCCAGTGTCACCAGACCTTCTGTGTGCGCTGCAAGCGCCAGGTGAGTCATGTGCATCCTTTCATAAATATTTGCTAAGCTACTGCTGGGTACGGCATTAGATTCAAGAAGTATATTGGAGGGTAGAACAGACATAAGCTCTGAACTGAAAGAGGTAGGAACAGGCACAAGGAGAAAAGGAAAAAGGTAGGGGTGGGAGAAAAAGGGAGGAAGAAGAAAAAAGCAGGAGAAAAGGAAGAAGGAAAGGAGGAATTAAGGTCAGAAACCAAGGAAGGAAGAAAACAAGTAGGAATCTGTGACAGGAATAAAAGCATGGACCTATTGAAGACAGAGAACTCAGAGAAGTCTTCTCTAAAATGTTTTGGTTTAGTTTAAGCTCAGGCCTTGAAAGTTAAGAAGCTAGCCACACAGAAAGTATGGAGAGGAAGAACAACTCAGGGAAAGGACAGAGTTAGAAGTGTCATGTGGCTGGAGCCTTGAGAGCAAGGGTGAGACTGGGAGGTAGGTAAAGAAGAGATAGCTGACAGATCAGGACAGTCCTTGAGGCCAAATGAGGCAGATATTTGCTTTTAATTCTGAGACTAAGCAAGGGGTGATGCTCTTATTTATCTTCTAAGAAGTTTAGTGTTTGATTCTAGTGTGGTGATGCACACCTGTAATCTCAACTACATGGGAGGCTGAGTCAGGAGGATTGCAAGTTCAAAGCCAGCCTGGGCAACTTAGTGAGACCTATCTCAACGTAAAAAATAAAAAGGGCTGGGAGTGTAGCTCAGTGGTAGGGCACCCCTAGGTTCAATTCCCAGTACCATGAAAAAAGTTTAATGTCTGATACCTAAAACTTGCATCTCTATTATGAAATGTGATAATAAAATGAATACCCAAGGCTCTACCACCAGACCTCAGAAGTAGCACACTACTAATATGCTTTGTGACTTACCCTTTGAAAGGTCTTTTGGCTGCACTGTGGGGAATAGGCTATTGGGGAGCAGAAGTAGTAGTTGAGAGACTAGTAATTCAGGCAAGTAACTGAGGCCAGTATCTGATGATGGTGTGGCGTAAGATGGTAGCAGTAAGGATGAAGAAAAGGCACAGAGTTGAGATGGGTTTGGATGGTGAAAACAACAGGAATTATGAATGAATATGAGGTGGTGTGAGGAAATGAGGAAACCTAGATGGCTCCTCAATTTTAGGATTTGAGCAAATGGCAGATGGCAGCAACATAAAATAAGCTAGGTACCACTGAATGTATATAAGTGAAGGAGCCAGCAAGAAAGGGCAGGGCACTGGATAGAGCTTCCACGCAAAGCTTACTTTCCTTCTGCCAGTGGGAGGAGCAGCACCGAGGGCGAAGCTGTGAGGATTTCCAGAACTGGAAACGCACCAATGACCCAGAATACCAGGCCCAGGGTCTTGCAATGTATCTTCAGGAAAATGGCATTGGTAAGGCTGCCTCTCTTGACCTGTCTACTCAATAGTCTACATTGGCAGTAACTCTCTTCTTGAAGGCCTTGAGTTGCAGTGGCAGCTCCAGTCCTGATCTAGTGTCCCTTACAGACTGCCCCAAATGCAAGTTCTCATACGCACTGGCCAGAGGAGGTTGCATGCATTTTCACTGTACCCAGTGCCGCCACCAGTTCTGCAGTGGCTGCTACAATGCCTTTTATGCCAAGAATGTGAGTTCAGAGAGTGGGGAAGGAAGGGAAGGGTGAAGGGTGGGTGGTTGCCATTGGTTTGAGGGGCAGAGGCCATTAAGGAGTGGCCCAGGGGAAGAGGAGTTCAGTGAGACGTAAAGCACTTTTCTCTGTCCTCTTTCCCCTTTGCTTGCTCCAGACCCTCCAGTGTCTCCATCTCCCCTCACCCCTGTACCCCTCACATAGGGGTTCTTGAGAGTCTAGGACCCCAACTCTCTCCAACTTCCCCTCTCCCATCTGGGTTTCCATCAGAAATGTCCAGACCCTAACTGTAGGGTGAAAAAGTCCCTGCATGGCCACCATCCACGAGACTGTCTCTTCTACCTTCGGGATTGGACTGCTGTCCGGCTTCAGAAACTGCTTCAGGTCAGAGGTTACCAGCCCTGCTGAGTTTGCAAGTTACCCAGAAAGAGAAGATAGAGTCCAGGGTGGGCAAAATGGAAAAGGCTCTATGCTAGGAGATGCTACAGTGACTGGCATCAGGGGACATAATGCCCATTTGTCTTTGCCCATCCTCAGGACAATAACGTCATGTTTAATACAGAGCCTCCAGCTGGAGCCCGGACAGCCCCTGGAGGTGAGTGTCAGTAAAAGTCTCTGAAAAGGGAAGGTAGTGTGTTGAGTGCTACCATGTGATAGATAAAGGGGAGTCTTGGGTCTGGAATCACTTGCGTACCTTTTGACAAATTAATTAACCTCCTGTGTCTTGTTTCTTCCTCTGTGAAATGAGAGTAATAATATCCTCTATGCAGTGAGGCTGTTTTATATAAGATATCATTAAAGCAGTGGTCCTTAATGCTAAGTTTCTTTTCACATTCTCAAATGGTAATGATTCATTAATTAACTCCATGAGTATTTAATGAGACCTGCTAGCTGCAGGGCACTGTTTTGGGTTCCATGGGGGCAATAGAAAAGTGTTATATAAGATTCTAACCTACCTTACTTCTCATCATCTAGATAGAGGTAAGACCTCCACAGAATAAGTTAATTGGTTATGCTGGAGCTAAATAACAACCAAGAGAGCTGTCTCAAGGGAGTATGTGATCATGGGCCAAAAGTCAGCTTGGATAAAAGTAGGAACAGCAAGGTCCCATCCTCTGTATCAGAGTTGGTCTGCTGCTGATGGTGTCTCTGAGTAGCTCCCACACCAGTGGAGCAGGAGTTCCTGTTTTCAGTCCTCTCTCTGGAAGCTGCCTCCCCATGCTGCATGTATATCCCAGTTCTCCAGGGGCTTTGTGGTCAATGGCCTTCTCCCAACAAAAGGTCCCTTCTCTTACCCTTAGGTGGCTGCCGAGTGATGGAGCAGAAAGAGGTTCCCAACGGGCTCAGGGATGAAGCTTGTGGCAAGGAGACTCCACCTGGCTATGCCGGCCTCTGCCAGTGAGTGCCAGGCAGGGCATGGAGCATGGTGTTGGGAATGGGGAGAGAAATGGTGTATGCCCGGTCAATAAAATGGGAGCAGTAGATCCTGTGAAGAGTGGACAAGGGCATGGATGGGTAGTAGCAGGTAGCGTACACTGGATGGCATAGCCTACTAGTACAACAGATGGTCTAGTTTCCCTGACAATTCAAGTGCCCATCAAGGTGCTAGGCACACTCAGTTAATATTAGCCAGAAGAAGAACAAATAGTCTGCTCTTTCATCCCCCAGGGCACACTACAAAGAATATCTTGTGAGCCTCATCAATGCCCACTCATTGGACCCAGCCACCCTCTATGAGGTGGGGGAGCTGGAGACAGCCACTGAGCGCTACCTGCATGTGCACCCCCAGCCACTGGCTGGAGAGGATCCCCCTGCCTACCAAGCCCGCTTGTTACAGGTAAGGCCTTCACCCAGCCTTACCTCTGACATCACTCTCTGGAAGTCTCCTGTCCCAATCTGTTTCTATCTCCAGGCTTCTGTTATCATTATCCTCTTTCTCCTGCAGAAACTGATGGAAGAAGTACCCTTGGGAGAGAGTATCCCCCGCAGGAGGAAGTAGCTGAGGGCAAAGGTCCTGATGAGGGTCCTGTGCCCAAGCTCCCTCAGGAACATCTCCAGCACCAATAAAGAGGCATCTTATTGCCCCGGCTTCTTGGTGGTCCTTCTTCCTGGCCCTACCATCTAGGGGCAAGCAGGGAAAGGGGGGTGAACAGAGTTTGCTGAAAGGGCCCCCAGCAGCCTACCATCTGATTCACTCTGGACCCAGAGCCAGGAAGAAATTGACACTATGGATGGGCAAGTGAGGCCCTCCCCATCCAACCACCCAGTCTGGGCTTCTTCCCTCCCTTTCTCCCTTCATCTTTCCATCAAATTCCCCTCGTATTTGCCATCTCCAAGAGGGCACTGTGGGGG
>JAJEJO010025973.1:0-11715 GCA_020662805.1 Glaucomys volans
TAAGCAAAATGGTATTTCTCTAATTATGATGTTTTTCTATTTATACCTGCCTCATTCCATAGGAATTTCGTAAAACCAGTCTAGAAAATTAGTCTGGATCAGTCTAGTTTGCTAGCCTGTGACAGAGCAAAAATAGGAAGTAGTAATGGGAAAGTTTTATTGTTTTAGTAATATCTGTTCTCTCCTCCTGCAGTTAACTTCCACTGCTGATTGACCCATCCGTTTGACAGAAAGAGGTTATTTCAAATGACTGAAAATACTGAGAACCTGAACCTAACTAATAATATCCTTGGGTGACCTTGGGATACCAGACTTGCACATTATCATATTTTACTCTTCCTGGATTAATAGTTTAGCATGCAATTTCCTAATTTTTATTTTGTTTTACCAACATTGCATTTCACCTAGAATGATCATGTAAAGTTGGCTGTGTTACACATCAACCAATAAAGATGAGAACTGATTTTTACTCCTGTTCACTGATGCCTATAATTCAAGCTTTGCCTCAACAGGATGCTTTGAGCCATTTTTCCAGAGTTAAGTTTGCTTATGCTTATAACATCTACCTACAGCCCCTTTTTACTGGAAATGATAAAAGCTATGGCATTTGAAAATATCAGCTGTCATATTATTAAAAAGGACAAGCTACTAGTACTTAAGGTGTTACATCTAAATTAATGAAGTTTAATGATGGGTATATGCAGGGTCATTATACTACATTCCCTACTTTTGGTTTTGTTTTGTTTTGGTACTAGAGATTGAACCCAAGGGGGCTTAACCCCTGAGCCAGGTCCCCAGCTCTTTTATTTTTTATTTTGAGGCAAGGTTTTGCTAAGTTGCTTAGAGTCTTGCTAAGTTACTGAGGCCAGCTTTGAACCTGCAATCCTCTGCCTGAGCCTCCCAAGCTGCTGGGATTATAGGAGTGAGCCACCATGCCCAGCCTTGCATTTTTGAATGTTTCCATAATAAAATATTTTTAAAACGAGAAAGAAATTAAAAGTGCTTTATCATTTCTGGGGAAGTGAACACACATGAATTTCTCTTATTAACACCAGATTTGGGCAAAATGGATGCCTGTTAATAGAAATAGACCATGTAAGAATTTGGGGAGGGGAGACTTCAGATTGAAGAGGCCTTTTCCCCAGAAATTCTGATAAGGTCTCCTAGGAGGAAATTTCCTCCTGCCTTCCCCCTCCACCACATTCCATAAGAAGCATCACTGTAATGAGCCACTGTTAGTGAAAGAAGTGTCTCAGATCCCTCAGGCATTTAGGAGTGGAGGGAGGTTGAAAACTGCAGAAAGAGGCCTCGGCTAATTGGTGAAAACCATGTCAGCCAGCAGGCAGAGAAATACAGGCAAAGGGAATCTGGGGGCAAGAGAGAACTAGGAGTGTAATGGGCCTTCATGTTCACCCTAGATGAGTGCTGTAGAGGACAAAGCTGCTAAGGAGGGAAGAGACCAGGGAGTAGAATATGTGACAAAGGCCCTCACTCAGGACCTCATAGGTGTCCTTTGGAAGGTGCCATCTCCCATCTGGTTTGTGGGTTTTTTTTTTTTTTGGTTTGTGGTTTTTAAAGAGTGGGAAAACCATCAGAAAACATGGTTTCTGTGCTTATGTGTGCACATATGCTCACTTTTTTTTGGCACTGGGGATTGAACCCAGGGGCACTTCACCACTGAGCTACATCTTCAGCCCTTTTTACTTTTTATTTTGAGTTAGGGCCTTACTAAGTTGTCCAGAATGTCCTTGCATTTGTGATTCTCCTACCCCAGACTCCCAAGTAACTGGGATATTAGGCATGCCCTACTGCACTTGGCAACATACTTTTAAAGACATTAAAACTGCTCAGCTTGAAAAGACAGATTCCGCAACATACATATTGAAACTGTGGTTTCGTTCTATTTTTTTTGTTGTTGTATTTTTACCATGTAACTAAGCAAATGAGTGTTTTCACACAGTGCTTGGAGTGAGCAGATATGGTTGGAGATGTGGGGTATGCACACTTCAGAGGACATCTTTCTAGGTCCTGAGACTGAGATAAAGTGATTTGAAATTGAGGACAGAGAAGAGAGCAAGAGCAGTTCCTAAAAGGTACAAAGCCGAGATTCACCCAACTGCTCCCAGACCAGAGTTGTGGGTGGGATGTCAATGGGACCCAGGCGGGTACAGCCAACTTTCAATAGAGCTGGTCTGTGAAACTTGGCTGAGAGGACAGAGGAAGACTGATGTTTGCTCCAGTGTGGGGCTGTCAGCTGTGCTCACCACCTCACCAGGCTCCCAGCTGTAAACAAAAGTCCCGGCCCTTCATGGCACTGCAGAGCAGTCCAGGCTGGCGTAAGTCTCTGAGGACAGCTAGACCATTTTTTCATCCTGGCTGACAACCAGAAGACAGAGGAAACAATAGAAGGTGGGGGGAGATTACAAGGGGTTGAGAAGCAGTGACCATTGAGAAGGAGATGTCAATTTTAGATTTTAGGTCTTTGGATGCAAGTAGTAGAAATCTTTTAGGAAAAGCAGCCCCCATCCTTGTGTCAACTTCACAGATAGTAGGGATTTACTAAAGGAAGCCTACAGAGACTTTAGTGCATCATTCATTCATTTGCTTATTCAATGAGTACTTTATGTGCCCATCACTGTATTAAGTATCATGGGTGATGCTGAAGTAATAGACAACATGTATATTCAAGGATCTTACAAGGAGTTTAGGAGTGTGGGTGAAGTTAACAATACTAAATAATAGCTCCTTAAATGCTAAGTGAAAAACATGAAACAGGAGGTTAGAAGCAACAGTAGTCCTCTCTGGTCATTATCAGAGAAGGTGGAATTTGAGAGGTTTGTAGAAAGATATACATAATTTGACTAGGAAGAAAAGGAGCATATCATTCCAAGATATGACTGAGTAATTAGTAAAAATAGGTCAGCTTTGGCTAAAACAGAAAGTTAGTGTGCCAGAGATTCCATTTATTTCTCTCTAACACTCCTCACTCACACTCCTTACCATGGCTAACCAAGTTTTTAAGTCTTCCTTTAAATGTCACTTCCTCAGCAAGGCCTCTCCTGATCTCCAGGACTGAATGTTTCTGTAGCACTTGCTACTTCCCCCTTTCCAAGACACCACCATTTTCACCTGATGATTTCCTCTTGTCTCCCTACAATTTCTTCTCCACCCTGCAATCAGAAATTTTTTTTTGCAAAATAGAAAACTATTCCTTTACTTCCATTTTTAAAACTCTCCTATCTCTTGCTCCCTCCTTCTCCTTTTCCTCCCTTGTCCTTCCTGCTCTTTTCCCTTCATCTTTTCCTTCAGATAACATCTTAAACTGTCTGTCTCTCAGGGAAGCCTTCCATGACATCCTCTTCTCCAACTTCTACCACAGTAGGTCAAGTCCTCCTCTTATATATTTCCATAATTCCTGAACATTTTCTCCATTTTGCTATTCTCCAACAACTTAGTTCAAGTTTGTTTCCCTAGTCAGAATATAAACCCTCTGAAAGCAGGAGGTGTTTCTTCTTCACTATGTGTCCTTGGTATTTAGTACAGTGCCTGATGTAGTGTTGTAGGTACTCACAAAGATTTGTGAATGAATCCAAAGGAGATGAGGCAGTATTGTAGGTGAAAACCAGCCTAAAGGATTGATCTTATACCTATGTGCAAAGAGATACCTTTAAAAGTTTTTAATTATGGGAGAAAGAAATCATGAGAGAACACTAACTTATTTTGTTTGTTTGCTTTTGGATGTGCTAGGCTTCCAGCCCAGGGTCTTGAACATGCTAGGTAAGTGTTTTACCCCTGAGCTATACTCCAGCCTCTGAGAGAACACTAATTTCTTTTTTTTTTTTGGAACCGAGGATTGAACTCAGAGGCACTCGGCCACTGAGCCACATCCCCAGCCCTATTTTGTATTTTATTTAGAGACAGGGTCTCACTGAGTTGCTTAGGGCCTCGCTAAGTTGCTGAGGTTGGCTTTGAACTCATGATCCTCCTGTCTCAGCCTCCCGAGTCGCTGGGATTACAGGCATGCGCCACTGCGCCCGGCTGAGAACATTAATTTCTGAAATAACGAAACCCAGAGAACTCCAACCTTAACTTACTCCAAACCTTTACGTCCTAGTTTTCTGTGGGCCCATATTACCTCCTTTGCTGTTCCCCCCACTACCTCCTCCCACTTCCTCCTCCAAAAACACAAGAATTCTTGCCCATTGGTGCTCCTATCCAGAGAGATAGGAGTATGTTCAAATGCATTTATTTCCCCATGGGTAGTTGTTCATTTAGCTGGCATTTATTGCCTACCTCCATTGTTCCAAGCATGGTACTCATAGCTGCAGATGATGGAAACTTTCTCCTTTCCTTAATCAGGCTCACAATTGAGTAAAACCCTTACAATGATCACTCACCTGATAGCTTCAAATTTCTGGGCTTTGCCTTACCTGGGCTCAGTGTGGGAGACTTTTCAGGGTATACTAGCTGGCCAAAGACTTCAATCTCAGAGGTAGAAACTTTCTGAAACTGGGGACTTGATGAGATTCCAAAAAACAGATGCACATGCCAGTTTACACCAGACTTTTCCCCTTCCTAAATGGAAGGATAGCAAATGTCTGGAAGGGTGTTCAGGCAGTAGCCATTCTTTAACCTTATTAGAATCATCTTACTAATACAAATAGGCCACCAAGGCACATCTCTCATGTGAAGCCAGGTTGAGGAACACAAGGAATGGGATTTCTCAATAAAAATAGAGAAGCTGCCCTATGCCTGAGGGGTGATGAAACACTGGTGTGGTTCCCAGAAAGCCCCCAGAGATATTCAGAGAACAACCATCCTCACACTAGGGTAGCCATTAATGCCAGGGGATTGGTTTCTGTTCATCTCTCATTCAGGTCCCAGGCAGTTAGGAGGATAGCAAATGAAGATGTCAGAGAAGCAGTGCATACCCACCCCATTCACTCCCTGACTCCTGTCCTAAGGAAGGGTGAAAGGAAGAAACATATTATTTTGTAGCTAGAGTCCTAATTGCATATCTCTGGGTTCAAGAATAATATCAAACATGGTTATCAGTGACACTTTGAAGATAAATTCATTAGTTTTGACCCTCTCTGTCTGCCTTGAATCCTTTATCCTGAACATGACTCCACTATCAGGATATTAGGGAGGGAGACTATGTAAGTAGCAGATAGAAATGAATGAGATTAATTCCCAAGATTTCTTCTCTGTTAGGTGCCTTTAGGTGAAAAGGGTTCATAATACTGGAATTTGAAATCCTAATGAGATGGAACAGAATGGTTAATTTAAAAATCAGTGGAGTAAAAAAAAAATCAATGGACTGCATTTCATAGAAGGCTAATGTTATACTAATGAGAAACTACATTGTCTCCTTCCTTAAAGAACCATCCTAAAGCTTAGGTCAATCAAATGATGATAACATCATGTTTCTACTCTGGAAGAGCAAAATGAAGTGTAGGTCTATGGGATTCATAAATTCACAAAGAAACTCTGATGAAGGACCTGCATTTCTAGAATTGGAGTTCAGCATGACCTTTCTACCTCTGTAATAGTATCCTCATCATTGCCAAGATTTGAGGTATCCCTTTTCTATGGGGACTGTGGATACCTAATTTAAAAAAAGTCAGTGTTCTCTCATGATTTATTCCTCCCATAATTGAAAAGTTTTTAAATGTGGTGGAGAGAAAGTTTGAAGGAGATCACAAATTGACTCTAGACATGTGCAGTAAGTTTGAAGTACTTGTGGAATGGAGGAAATAGTCAAGAACCACCAAGCAGTAAGCATGCAGTGAGGAGAGATGACTTTTCCACTATCACCTCTCCACCCCTTCTTCCTCTGCCTTATTTCTTTCTTCTTCTTCCTTCTTTATTCTCTCTCAGAAAACTGAGGTTTAGAGAGATTAAGCATTTTTCCATGGTAGCATATTTTGTAAGCATGTTTTATACCAGCAGGAAGAACACAGTGCAGGTAAAGAGTGAAAATATAAAAGGTGATTTTAGCTTGACCTTTTTTTGTGACTGTGGGCTCATCAAGATAACTCATAAAATGGAAATTTGAAGCTCCAAATAGGCACATGTGTTAGAAATTTGACAGGTGTAGAAGAGAAACTATGATGATGTAGTTTGCTCATGTAATATGTAATTTTTGTTGAGCACTTACTGTGTGCCAAGTTCTGAGTTAAGTACTTTACTTGCATTTCCTAATTTAATTCTCACAATACCCCTATGAAATAGGTACTGTTATTATCTCTGAAGCACAGAATGGTTCAATAATTTACTCAAGACCACATAGTTACTGCATGCAAAATCTTTCCAAGACTTTGAATGACCCTTTAGAGGAAGAAAGTTAGGCCGAAGGAGGTAAAGTAATTTTTCCAAGAATCCGTATGTAGTGCTGGAATTGTAACTCAAACCCAGGGTCTTTCTGGTACCAAAGCCCCCACACTATCTTAATCACCATGCTGTCATGAATGCAAGCTATTAAAATAGAGATTATGTATTTTTTTTTCAATTCAGCTCTGTAAGGAAAAGTGCTCCCTGAATTGTGATGATGGCAAGAATTTGCCCTCACTCCAGGAAATTGATCATGAAAAGTGTACACTTCCTTTACAAATCACCACATGGTATAATGCTCCAGGGTATTTTGTATGAAGACTCATGGTGAAAACAGAGGCTGCAAGAAATAGCTACTTATGATGGGTAGCAATAGTTGGGTTCTCATGTGACTTCTTTAGGTGGCACTGTGGTGGCAGACATTCTTTGTCATTCTTCCACAGGGAGACTGCTCTGTGAGGATGCATTGGTTCAGATGTCCTTCTTTCTCCTAAGTGTAACATTTGCTAGCAACCAGGGTTGTTCTGATGTCAGTTACCCACATCCATAGACATTATCATAGTTGTGAATCATAGTAGCAAAGAGTATAAAGCTAGGAAGAACAACTTAATTGCTATCCCTTTGGAGGTGACTGTCTCCCCGGCAAGAACAATGTGTGGAGTAGGGTAATGGGATGCAGATGCCAAAATCTCCACTACTGTACTTGCTTGCCACCACCAGGGTCCTCTGGTGATTGGTTTTTGAAATATAGCTTGATATTAGTCTTCATATATGGAGTATTATTACTGTTATCATTTTTGCAGCACTGGTGATTGAACCCAGGGTGCTTTATATCTGAACTACATCCCCTGACCTTTTTATTTTATTTTGTTTTATTTACTTTTGAGACAGGATCTTGCTAAGTTGCTGAGGCTGGCCTTGGAACTGGCGATCCTCCTGTCTCAGCCTCCTGATACACGTGTGCACCACCATGGCTGGCTATATGGAGTTTAATAAGAACATTATGATCCTTTTTTTTAGGCACTGGAGTTTGAACCCAGGGATGTTTAACCACTGAGCTACATCTCCAGCCCTTTTTTATATTTTATTTAGAGACAGGGTCTCGCTGAGTTGTTTAGGGCCTTGCTGAATTGATGAGGCTGGCTGTGAACTCACAATCCTCCTGCCTCAGCTCTTGAGCCGCTGGGATTACAGATATGTGCCACTGTGTCTGGCAGAATTTTGATTCTTAATTCATTATCATTCTTAACACATTCATACAGTTCATA
Source organism: Glaucomys volans (assembly GCA_020662805.1). Classification (NCBI taxonomy): domain Eukaryota; kingdom Metazoa; phylum Chordata; class Mammalia; order Rodentia; family Sciuridae; genus Glaucomys; species Glaucomys volans. Next base: position 7,602 of record JAJEJO010025973.1, read on the forward strand.
AGGTTTTGCTGCCTTCTTAACTTTAACTTAACCAGAGATTAGCCTGTGTGCATATGCATGTATGTGTGAATTCTATGTGATTTTATGAGATCTCATCCAGGTCTCTTCTTCTGTAATCAGTACATTCATGGAGAGGGAATGAACAGAAGTATGATATATGATAAGGAAAATGGGAAGGCTTGCTTTTATTCTCTACAGATATTGAGTATTGCTATACACCAGGAGGTGTGTGGGCTAACAAGTTGTATAAGATGCAGTCCCTTCCCTCAAAGAACATTCTACATTTCTTCCACTGAACCAACAATAATACTACCTGACTTCCTAATCCCTAAATGGTTCCCATGCTTGTTTGCTTTGTCTTAATGAATGGAGAAACCTAAAATCATTAATCCCAATGTCAAATTTAAGATTTTGATAGCCAGAAATGATGAGATAAAAAGAACTACAACACTGATACTAGTAGGATGAGAGTGGAGAGAGGCAAGTGAGGATACATATAAAGACTCCCAGGAGGTGATATGTTCTGCACAATGTTGGGATATTTGTGTGGCTCAGTGAAAAGAGAAAATAACTAAGCCAGCTTAACATTTTAAATAGAAGAGCACCTGTTCTTTGGTGATAGGTATGGGAAAATGCTTATGGGATAAAGTTAAAGGAATAAATTTTATCCACTACCCTTCTTCCATATAGAAATCTCTTCTTGCTTTGCCTGTGAATTCTGGGAAAGCAAGAAGCCCTGCAGGTAGATTATGGGGAAAGAGGAGGACAGACCACTGTTTTTCCAAAGAGCAGAGCATGATCAAGGGGAGATGAGAGCCCAACAACAGCTGAATAAATAAAGCCTTTTCTCTGGAAAAATATATGTATGAAATATTTAACTGACATTAGATATTAACATTGAATTAATGAAAACACCACAAACAGTTTATTTTTGTAGGAAGTTTTCCTCTTTTAAAAATGCTATTTTAAATTTCAAAATCACTTCAGATATGTGATCCAGGCAGAAAGTAGTGTGGGTCTCTCTAAGGGTGAGTACTACATGAATGACTATAAATGGAAGTGACATCCAAGTGAATCTTTCATATCACCTCTTGCCAATGCACTCTGGTTAGAAGGGCCTAAGTTTAAGAATTCCATGATTGAATGGATTGCTAGGCATCCAATGCTCTCAGTGAGACCTAGCATTCCCGCAGGCCCTGTACATATGTGGGAAGGGTGTACCTGATTCTGACACAATGCATCACCCTTCTTTTAGGGGTTCCAATGGAAGGAATAATACCTTCCACCTGGTGCTGCCTCTGAGTAGCTCTGTAAGCTCCTTTGGACTATTATGTTGGTTGGTACTTTGAATTCTTTGGCTCCCAGCACCAGCTGATGCCCTGATCTGGATCCCAGTTGGGCAGTCTCTATTGCTCAGTGCTGTAGCTGTCTCCAGGGCATTGTTCTTGAGACTTCCAACAGGGCATATTTGTGCAGTTGGCCCATCTGGACAAGATCTACAACAAGCAGAGCTCTGTGCAATAAGCTCATCTCCATAGTCCACCCCCCTCTCCCCCCGCCTTCGGGCTGCAGCAGCCTGACACCCCAGTCCCACCATAGAGAGTATCAAAGAGATAGTCTCTGCTCTTTTCAAAGGAGTATTGCTTGTGGTCTCTCGTTTATTGGCATTACCTGGGCTGAAATGGGAAAACAGGAGCTATCTGCTATTCTCAATTCTATCTCTTCCTTTAAGCCAGTTTTTAAATTCTGAGTCTTCTTGTCACTAGAGTGATAATATCACGAATAAAAATAAGTTCTAGAAAAACTGCTTTGGTCATCCCAGAATATTATCTTCAAAATGAAGAGACCAACAAGAAGAGCATTTGTATGAACAGGAAAGAGCAGACAAGCTCAAGGAAGAAAGCAGAGTTTTTGGTTTGACTATAGGATTTACTTTGATCACTGGGTTTATTCTTTCAATTTGGAACACCATGTGGAATGAACGAGGGAGGGAAAGGGGTAAAGAGGAGGGAGAGAGTGAGTCAGGGTGAGAGAAGATTGGATTCACATAGTTAATTATTCCAGCTCCAGAGAAAAAATCAAGATGTCTGAGAGATTATTTGATCACTTGGTCCAGCTGTTATCCTCACACTTTAATCTCTCACATCTTGTTTTTGTCCCTCCATAGTTAGGTCAATTCAAAGAACTTAGTGTACCAGGCCCATGCTTCCCCACATTGCAGTGTTATGTTAGGCCTGAAACATACCATACCAACCCTCTCTATTCTGACATTTCTGGTAGTTTTAACTGACTGCTATACCTCTCAATGTTCCTTACTAAAGAAGGAGAAAGGGAAGCAAGAGAAGGGTGAACAAACAACACTTACTATGGCTTTCTAACTTCTGCAGCTACTACCCTGAGGTTGGTTGAATCAATGTTTGTCCAGGATAGTGGTCCTTTATATGCCTAGTTCTTTCCCAGGAATTTTGAAGCCCACTCTATCCTGATCAAGGTTGCATGGCACCAATATTTGCTCACTAAAAGAAAATAAAGGAGGAACAAGTTTTAAATGAGTGTACTGGAAAATAAAGAGACTGGAGAAAAAAGAAGAAACAAATTAATACCTAATCAACAACAGACTCTCCATGGATGGTTTCTGTATTTATACTCTTCCTGGGTTCTGCTACCTTTGAGCTCACTTTTCTTGCATTTCCTAGCATCATTTACATTTCTTAAGGAATTATTTTTCTTGGAGAAAATTTTTTTTCTCTCTTTACACCATCCAGCAGCCTAATGAACCGTGCCACCATGCTAACTATGGAATAGAACAAATATTTCTGAGACCAGGAAATTTGGGTGAATATGGAGGGGTGATCTTTTTGAGGGCCCAAGGGGTTCTGCCCCAATTCTGACAGTGTTGGGTTTCCCAGAAAACTTGAACAGCCCTGTGTTGGGCCATATTCCCAATGTTCACAATGCCTTCCTAGCCCAGTACAGTCTATGACTATTCCATCCTTGTTAAGAGGAAGGAAACCTGTATCTTTGCCTTCCTCTCACTGTAAGGAAACCTGACTGGGTGACACAGGGCAGCATGGGAGTCCCATGTGTATGGGAAAGACTTCCTATTTGAGGTTGCAATAGGAGGGACAGAGGACTGAGTAAGGGCTGAGTTAGAGCTTGGCTCTGGGTGGGAGGTGGTAGGATGAGGAGTGGTATAGATTAAGATGACAAACAGAAACCAGTAACAATGGTCTGAATATTCTCCACTGGAGTAGTCAAAAATGGGGCCCCAACAAGGGCAGAAAGTCATCCTAGCCCCAGGAACAAGGCCAGACCTTAGTCTCATGAGAAACAGAGAATATAGAGAAAATATGGACTAGAGTAGATGAGCCATCTTTATAGGTACAACCACCATTGGCACCATGCAGTATTGGCTCACATAGCTTTGGGACTGGTAGTTGAAATTCTGAATGGGAGATAAGGAAGGAACTGTCCCAGACTACAATGGAGTCTAATGGGGAGGGAAAGTCCACCAGGAAGAAGCAGAAAGCCATAAACTGGACTTTATAACCCCACCCTATTCACAGTGCCTGGTGGATATCTTCTGACCGTAGCACTTTATAGACAACCCAGTAGAAAATATTGAAGATGAGGAAAGTAAAAGGGAAGACCGCCCGGGAGATGGTGTCAATTCTCTTGGCCTGGTCCACATACAGTTTCCGCATGGTTTCTCCTTCTTTTAGAAGAGAGACTGGAGTTTGGGGGCTATAAATACCAGAACCTTCCATTGGGCCTCCATCCCTGCCCTGCAGGCAGTGGCCCAGGCCATAACCACGGAAATAGAAGCGGCTTTCTCTTATGATGTCTTCCTCCTGGGATTACAAGGAAGAAAAGACAAAATTTGAGGTCAAAGCTCTAAAGCAGAGGGATAAAGACCAGGCCACACATAATTTTCTCATATGTAGCTTAATGCAGACAGGGTGACTGTGTACACAAGCCAGGCCAAGCTTTTTATTTTGAATTAATTCGTTTTAGTCACACAGACAGTAGAATCCATTCTGATAAAAATTATACAAGCATAGGTTATATCTTATTCTAATTAGGACCCCATGATGGTGGGACTCACTTAGGTATT
>JAJEJO010025980.1:0-11563 GCA_020662805.1 Glaucomys volans
CCCAGGCCATGGCTACAGTTCGGAACACCCTGGAGCCCTGTGCTGAAGGCGTGGTGGCTGGCCACGCACTCCTGGGAGGTCGTGGGACCTCTGAGGGGCGCAGGGTGGAAGGGCAGTCGGGCAGGGACACCCCCTAGGAGGGGACGTGCACGCCAGCCCCTTCTTCCTCTCTTCCTGGCTGCTGTGAGCTTGCAGCCCTGCTCCATGCTGGGCCTCCAGCCCTGGTTCATGGCCTCACCACAGCCTCACCACAGGCCAAAGCGATGGAGCCAACCCACCGTGGACTGGGACCTCTGGAACTGTGAGCCCCAGCAAACCTTTCCTCCCTGTAAGTCGTTTATCTCAGGTATTTTGTTACAGTAATGGAAAGTTAGCTCATTCATCCACCAGAAGAGGGTTGAGAACGTAGCCCAATGATTGCTGCTCAGTCTAAGGGGATCCCCAAGGGGGCAGGGGTTGTGGTGACGTTTCTCATCACCCCAAGAAACCCAAACGTACTGGGCAAGTTTAATTGGTGCTCACGCCGCACCCCACAGGATGATTCTCAGGTTCCTTCCAAGTTCAGTGGGCCACTGAGCAGCTCTGGCCAGAGGACGGCGGGAGGGAGTGAGTCTCTCCCCGGGAGGGAGATGGGGAGCTGGTGTGTCCTCTGTCCCCTTGTCCTCTGCATCCAGGTTCTGTGGCTCTGCTGGAGGAGGGGAGACGCCCATGCCTGGGCAAAGCCCCTGAGACAGCGAGGCAGTGACCTCGCTCATCCTGGCCAACGCCCACGCCCTCTGAGTGGGGTGCCCCCCGCATAGTCCCCTGAGGGCGAGACCAGGGCTGCTGGTGGCCGGGGCGACCCTCTCTTTGCACCTGTGTCTCCTCCCACCTCAACACACGGGGTCAGGGCGGGAGCCCTGGAGGCAGAGGGCAGGAGGGCTGGGGGCCTGGGGGGAGCAGACGGGAGCAGGGCACCCAGCTGTGTGACCCGAGCTCTCTGGCCTGCACGGGGCTGCTGGGAGCAAGGTGCCCAGGAACGGGTTCTCTGTTCTCCAGAGGGCCTTTGGGGCTGGACGGTGTTTCACAGGGCGTGGCCGGGGGGCCCCTGGGGACAAACATGGCAGCTTCGCATTTGTCACCAGGTGGACGTGGCCGTCCTGCTGTTCCTCAGACGGGCTCCAGGACACCCCAGGGCCGCTGGGAGCAGTTTGAAAACCACCAAAGTGACCCACCCCTCACCTCCCTGGCCAGGGCGCCCTGGCCACAGCAGGGGTCCAGGCTGAGGATGGGGAGCCTCCTCCTTCCCGTCAGCCAGTCACAGAGGACATCGCCACCCCCCACCCCGCAGAGCCAGCCCCCGTCCACCCACCCAGAGTGCCTGGTGCTGTTCAGTCACTGTGGGTCACTGCAGGCTCTCAGGGACCACACCGTGTGGGTGGGTGGGCACCGGGCACATCTGCTCGCTGCTGCCTCCTGGGTCTGTTGGAGGCTCAGCCTCCAACGAGGAGTTCAGGGGACCAGAGGGTGGAGGGAGGGCGGAGCCGCTGTGTGCACACGTGCCTGTTCACACACACACACACACACACGCACACTCCAACACACACACACACTCCAAAACACACACACACACACTCCAACACACACACACACTGTGCCCGCGCTGGGCCCGCTGGCCTTGTCCTGCTCCTGGGCCAGGAGAGCCGGGAGCACCTGCCCTGCGAAGGCTGAAGCTCAGCGGCCGCTGGTGGAGGGAGCGCCCTGCCGGCCAGGCCTCGGTGGAGGAGCCCCCTGCGGGCTCTGGGGCCGGGCGGGCAGGGTCGGAAGAGGAAGCGATTTCAAATCGAGGGCATGGGGAGCTTGTGACGCGCAGACTTGGGTCCCACCAGAGCCTCTGATCTGGGCCTCCGTGGGGCTCTGGGAGCCCGTTCCCCACACCTTTCCAGGTGGGTGGAGGGTCCTGGGCTGGGGATGGGCTGAGAGGCCTGGCTGGGAGCCCAGGGCGCGGGGAGGCAGCCGTCTGGGTCTGTGCAACCAGCCACGTCCCCGGGTCCTGGCAGGGCTGACGGATGCTGGTGGAGTGACCTGAGTGGGCAGCAGGCATGGCTTCCAGCTTGCTGTGTGTGCCCAGGAGGCAGGTGCTGGGTGCCCACGGCAGGTCACTCAGCTGAGGCTGTCCCTGAGGTGGCCTTACCTAGGTGACTGCGTCCCAGGCTCTCGGGGTGCATCGTGGGGACCCCGTGTGCCTCCCTGTGAAGTGGGATGGCCATGGCTGCCCTGCTCACCTCAGGGGGCCCCAGGGGGACTCAGAGGTGGGGGCACCTATCAGCAGCAGGAGCCCCCGCCCGCCCCGTGGCTGTCACAGTCCCGGGGACAGAGGCCGCTCCACCTACACAAGGAGGCAGCTCGGGTCCTCCTGCCAGGCAGGCCCAGAGCCGAGGGCAGGTGGCTTGCGTGGGCGCCCTGCAGGCGCGTGGCTGTGGGACTCCTGGGAGGGAGGCGGCACCGTGGATGGTCCAGGTCCTACTAGGGGACAGGGGGAGGCGGGAGCAGGGGACAGAGCCAGCGAGGGTGGATGTGGGGAGGGCCCTGGGCGCAGTGGGCCGCCACCTCTGGAAGCTGGAAAAGGGACAGAAACGGGCTCTCGCAGACCCCACGGGACCCAGCCCTGGCGCCGTGGTCCCAGAACTCCCCAGCTTCCTAGCTGGAGAGCAGCTCCGAGGTTCAAGCCCTGAGTCCGGGGTTGCTCGTCACAGCGGCGACAGGAAGCACATACCTCTCCGTCCCCTCACCCTCAGGTGAAGTGGCCTCCCCCTCCCACACCTGCTACAGTCGGCAGCTCCGCCTCCTTTCAACGCGTGGCCGCACTGTCATTAAGCCACTTGGACACTCGCGAGGGGACGGGGACGGGTTGGTGTGGTCTCCCAGTCCCCAGGTCAGGCCCAGGGCGGAGCTGTCCATGGCGCGTTTCCTGCAGGCAGCACAGGTGGCCTCCGCAGAGGCTCAGAGAACGTGTGTGCAGCACGGGAGTGACCCAGCCTCCTCAGGGGCCAGGCCCTGCCGGGCACCGGGCGGTGTGTGGGGGTCCCCCCGCCAGCTGTGAGAGCCAGGGAGCAGGATCTCCAGGGAGGCACTGCTGGGAGGTGGCACAGGTCCAGGGGGTGGGCCTGCGGGGGGCCTGCTTTGGCACTGGGGATTGGACCCAGGTGCTTTTCCAAGAGCCACGTCCTCAGCCCTTTTTATTTTTTTATTTTGAGAGGGTCTTGCTGAGGATCTCACTAAATTGCTGAGGCTGGCCTCGAACTCACAATCCTCTTGCCTCAGCCTCCTGAGCCACTGGGATTACAGATGGGTCCCCATGCCTGGCCAGGGGGAGGTCGTTTGGTCATTGGGGGTGTGCCCTGGAAGGGGACTGTGGGCCCTGGCCCCTGCTCCCAGTGTCCTGGCCAAGGTGAGTGGCTTCACTCCCCATGAGCGCCTGCCATTGCCACCTGGCCCTCCCAGCAGAGTCCTGAAGCCACCAACCTGCTGGATCAGGGACCAGAACCTCTAGAACCAGGAGCCCAGACGGCCCTTTTCTCTAACTGGCTCAGGAATTTTATCATAGGCAGAAAGTTGGGAAGCGTGCGGGGGCCTGGCCCAGGGGGACTCCTGAAGGCCCTGGGGGGGACGGCTGACCTCAGGGAGGGCTGGCCCCTCGCTGGCCCCTTGCTGGGCCTGGTGGTGGAGGCTTTGACGGCCACCAGGTGTCTCTTGATTCGTGGAAGCATCGCAGGGCTCCTGGGCAGCTGGCCTGACCCTTGGCTTCGGGATCGGGAGGGCCACGTGTGAGCAGGGTCCGGGCACATCCCGGGGCCGGGTTCCCAGAGCTGGCGGAACAGCGTCTCTGAGCATCAGGAGGCCCTGTGGGGACAGGCGCCTTGGATGGCAAGGTCTTCCTGGGACACAAATGGCCGACTGCAGGGGGCCGAGGGCTGGGGTTCCTCAGTGGCGTGGGACTGGGTGTCCCTGCAGACCTGGCCCCCAGCCCCTCCCCAGCCCAGGCCTCAATGCCAGGGTCTGCCAGCCACCCGACTCCAGGGCCCGCAGGGCAGGGGTGGGGAGGCTGGAGAGGAGGCCAGGACGGGCAGGTGACGCTCTCCCTTCCCTTCTAGGACTCGGCTCTCGGCCACTGTGCCGCACAGAAGGCCCAACAGGGCCGGGTGTGTATTTGGCCACCATCGGTGACGGGGACCCAGCAGCAGAGGAGGCAGGTCCCGGCTGGGAGCTGGCGGCTGGTTAGGGCCCAGTTCTACATTAGGGACGAGAGCACTGCAGATTTGGGGAGGTGGGTGTGGGGAAGGGGTCCTGGGGTCAACGCCCCCCAATACGGAGGGGCCACCGTGTGACAAGCGGGTTGGTAAAGGAGCCAGCGAGTTTCAGATGGTGCTCGTGCTGCCAGGAAAACATGATGAGGGAAGAGTTCTGGGGAGGCGGGGGAGGCGGAAGCCCCAGGACTGGGCGGGCGGGAGGGTGATCTCCCACGGGCCACTGGACGGAGAAGTGGTCATAGGGGGGTCTGGGGAAGGCATGTGGGACAGCAGGTGCTAAGGCCCTGGGGTGAGGAGGCTGGAGTGTGGAGGCAGAGCAGCTGTGCGGTGGGGGTGGAGTGGAGCTCATCCTCCCGGTGGCGCGAGCTGACTCGTGTGTCGGGTGCGTCCCTGCTGCTGAGGTTGACTGCTGGGTCCCGGGCTGAGCACCTTCATGGATCCTCTCATTTCCCCTGGGGCAGGCAGACCCCCCTCCACTCACAGGCACGGAGGCCCTGCCCCAGGCCCGCCGCCGTCCACTGCCCAGGAGACACGTCCACATGCCGCCCTCGTCCTGGGAGAGGAGCTTCGCCTGTGCTGTGGGGCCTCGTGGCCCTGGACGGGCAGCCTGTGTGCAGCCGGGCGGGGCAGGCAGGGGAGGACGGGGCCTCGAGGCCTCTCTGCACTGGGGCCTCCCCCAGCTGACGTCGTTCCGTGACCCCGTTGTCAGGGGCGTCCTCGCAGCGGGAGGGTTATCTGCACAACCCGCTCCCCCAGCACCCACCCCGTGTTCCTTCTCCAGCCCCGCAGAGCGGGGGTGGCCTCCCTGCAGGCCTGCCCGGGCCTGGCTTAGTCACTGCTGCTGTCCCTCCTGCCACTCTCGGGTGTGTGCCAGTCCGGTGACAATGTAGACGGTCACTCTTTTTGGTTGGAGGGAATTTGACATGGATGGATGGCCCTTTCTTCTGATCCGGGGATGGTTTGGAAGTCCCTTCCCTCCCCTGGACAGAGACGGCGAGGGCGCTCAGGTCCCGCTCTGCCTGGAGCGCTGCCAGGCCCCTCCTCTTCTTGTTAGGGACACTGAGTTACTGACGGGCATCATCCATTGCCAGCGCCCCGTGGCCCGGCTCTGCTCTGCCCCTGGAGTGAGGGTCCCGGTCCTCAGGGCCTCATAGTGCAGCGGGGACCCTGAGAGGCACTGAGGTGGGACGGGGTGGGGTGGGTGTCAGGGTGCTGCTCTGGGGACAGAGCGGGGGTCTCGCTTGGCCAACAGAAGGGCCCACGTCCTGCAGGGACCTGGAGAGGCCAGCGGTTACCAAACGGCTCCTTGAAGGGAGCGTCCTCCTGGGCCCAGGGGAGGTGCCCAGCTCCTGCTAGGGTGGGGCTGTGGGCAGAGGAGGGTCCGGGCAGCAGGGGTGCCAGGGAGGGTGCTGAGCTGGGCGTCGGCCCGTCTGGCCCACTGATCTCTGTGGGGTCCCTGCTGCCCCCGCCGCCCCTGGCTTCCTGCACTTCCTGTGGGCTGTTCCCACCGATCCTCGTCCTGGCTGGAAACTCTGGGCTCCCCTGCGATGGCAGAAGCCGTGCCCAAGGCAGAACCCGGAGGCGCTGACCATCCCGCCTCACTGACATGGCGGTGACCCCGGCCGGTGCACCTGGAGCTGGAGGAGACAGGCCAGGGATGGCAGCCTCCTGCCCAGGCCTGGACTCCTCTCCCGGAGGCTGGGCTTCCTCCCTGTTGCTCCGGAGCTGTCGGGCTCTGGGGCGTCACACACGGGAGGTGGAAAGGCGAGAGGCCTAGGGCCTCAGATGGAAAGGAAGCTTCTGGAAGGCTCAGGGCTGTGGGGATCCTGGTGCTGCAAGGCTTCCAACTGGTCTGTCCGCAGGGAGGCCGAGGCTGCTGCCTGGAGACCCCGAGTCCTTCTGTGAGGGAGCCCGTCCTCCGCCCATCTCTGAGCCTCTCCCGGGGCCTGGGCACCCCTGGGTAGAGGCCCGCGCTCCTGCGGCCCGGCTGCCCCACCTGAGCTCGCGGCTGGAGGGCCTGTGCATCTCTGGACCCCTTGCGCCCGCGCTGGGTTCCTGAGCAGTTTCCACTCCTGGGGCCGCGCAGACTTCACTAGGGGTCTTTTCCCTCCAGCCTGCGGGCCCAGTGGCCCAAGTGCTGGGCGCTCTGTGGCTCCCGCTGGGACCTGGCCGCTCGGGACCTGTGCTTCCACAGCTGTCACCGGCAGGTGGCTGCGCTCCTGGGAAGAGGCCGGGCCAGGGGCACTCGGGGAGCTTCCGTGGGGCGTGGTGCATGGTGCACCTGTGTCCTGGTGATGCCGTGTGTCACACGCATGTGTGAGGTGGGGCCTCCTGGAGGGCGCCGGGAGCTCAGGGCACCTGCAACCTCGTCTGAGTGCCCAGGACTGTCCCCAGGCGGATTCTGCTCCAGTCCCCTTGTGGCTTCGGTTGGATAGAGGTCGCCTCCCGGTTTTATCGTGTGAGAAAGATGGCGCAGTGCCGGGTCCTACCAGCGGGGCGTGGCGGGCCGGCCTTCTCCCCACGCGCACAGCTGGAGGGCACTGGGGCCCCGGGCTGCGTGGAGGCGGGGCCTGCGCCTCCCTGGGAGCTCCATGCCGGGCGGGGCTGGGCGCCAAGGCTCCACCGCAGGGAACCCCCACAGGGGCCGGGAAGGCGGGGCTCATGCGGCTTGTTTCACTTTTTTAAAAAGCAGCTTTATTGAGATAGACTCGTGCCCGTGGAGTCCAGTGCACCCGAGCGCAGGCCCAGGCGGCTGCGCCCAGGGCCGGACGAGTGGGTCCGACCTGCGATTTCTCGGCTTCGTGGAGCCGCACCCAGTGCGACTGTGCTGTCTGCGCCATTCAGCGCGTTTTACGAGACGCTCAGGGTAGGACAGGCTTGGTGTTGTACGACTGCCCCCAGGGCGGCTGGGCAGGCACGGTTGGAGGCCCGAGCCTTGAGGACCCGGAGGACTGCTCTATGAGTGTTCGACTTCCAGTGGGTTCACCAGGAGGCAGACCCATCGGAGGCCGAGGAGCGGCCGTATCCTGACACGTGTGGGTAGATCAGCACAATCCATTTTAAACATCCCTGCCATCCCCTGAAGCACCCTTGTGACCCCGAGCAGTCACCTCTCGGTCCCATCTCTGCTCTGCCCACACTCTCCCAGCCCTGCTCACCACTGAGCATCTGCTTTCTGTCCTTATGGTCTTCCTGACCTGGACATTTGATATAAATGGAGTGAAGGGGGTGTGGCCTTTGCGTCTGGTTTCTTTCACTGAGCATAGGATCTCCGGGGTGCGCCATGTTGCCCCATGTGCCAGAACGTCCTTCTTCCTTTTCATGGTCGAATAATATTCCACTGTACAGATCATGCCATTTATCGACTGATGGGCTTCTGGCCTGCTTCTGCCTCTTGGCTCTTGGGAAAATGCTCTGCTTGTTGGAGGTGACCCTGGGGTGGCCTGCCAGCCCTGTAGGTTCACCTCCTTCCTTGTGCCCCCATATCTTTCCTGTCACACATTTACAAACTGTCCCTCCAGGAGCCTTGACTGACAGTGGCCTTGTGTCCAGCCTGTTAATTTGCAGGAAAATTAATTCTATCTCCTGAAGGATGGTTTGTACTCATGGGAGCCTCTTGTCGGCCCACCTGACTTCACGGCCAGCAGGCCCTGCAGCGCCCGGCATGGGGTCCCCTTCCGTGGTCCTGGAGACACCGCGTAAGCAGCAGAGACGGTACCGATCTTCCGTAGCCAGGAGCTTGGGGCCCGGCAATTCCAGGGTTCATGCAGAGGCTCGGGAACGTGTCGGCGTGCTGGCCTCTTACCCTGTGCTGTGGCCTCAGAGCTGTGAGATGACCCCCTGGGGTCCAGGTGGCAAGGCCCCCACAACCACGTTCAGAGCAAGAACGGGCGTCCGCGCTGACTCTGCCTCGTCCTGCTTTCTGGACACAGCGCCCGAGACCAGGGATCTTATAAAGCATGTCAGACACTTGGCTCCGGAGCCTCTGTCTGTAGCTATAAAGTGGACATTACGTACCTCCCTGGTCGTGGTAAGGGGGCCAGTTAAACCATCTCCTGAGCAGCCACTTTCAGCAAAAAAAACGAAAAGAGAGCAGATGTTAGAGTCGGTCAGCTCCTGAATCCCAGGCTCTCGCTGAGGCTGGAGAGCATTTCACACTGTGGCTGAGTGAGCAGCAGCCGGCGGGGAGGGAGGGAGGGAGGGGGAGAGAGAGGGAGGGAGGAAGGAGTGGGGCGAGGGGACGGGCAGGAGCCGGGGCCTCCTCTGCTTGGGTGACCCGCAGCTCCGCCCTCTCCCGCGGGTGGGTGATCTATAAAGCAGTTGATGTGGCTTGTGGTTCCGGAGGCCGGGAAGCCCCGAGCTCGGTGCTGCGCCTGGCGAGGACTCGGGCCGTGTCCAAATGTGGCGGAGGGCGGCTGAGGGCCGAGCACGGTTCGAGCAGCCCCCTCGTGGGAACAGCCCCTCCTGAGAGACCAACTCGCTCCCCTGAGAATGGCTTTGATGCACAGGAGGCTGGAGCCCTGAAGACACGGCCGCATCGGGGTTCCAGTTCCCACCCCTGAACTTCTGGGGACACGCTGAGGCCGCAGGGCCTCCCTGCCCGGAACGGCTTTCCTCACCCAGGGAAGAACTTGGGGTGTCCCTCGCCCCTTCTTCCCCTAACCTCTCTCCACGGTGCTCCACGCCCTCTCTGCCAGGTCCCGGGGACAGGTGAGGGACACAGCCCTCCAGAGGGGCAGTGAGAAACCACAACTGCCAACCCATCTCAGTCATGGCAGGGTCACAGGTTGCCTGGACGGTCAGGCAGGAGCAGAGCTGTTGGAGATGCAGGGAAACCAGGCGGCCCAGCTGGGGAGGGGGATCCGGGTCCTGCCACCCCTGCCCTGAGACCCTGGCTGAATCGTCACCTCCATCAATGGCGCCGTGGCGTAGGAGTGCCAGGCAGGGTCCGCGGGAGGCGGCCGGGCCTCAGATTCCCTCTTCCACTGCTCTCCGTGGCACACCATGGGGGTCTCCTGTCCCCTGTGTGGACGACCACGGGAGGAACCCGGCGCTCAGAGCTCCACTCCTGCCCTGACACGCGGTGCCATGGGGTCGGTCCCGTCCCTGTGCCACTGCTGGAAGTGAACATCAGTCCACTTGGCCACGTTGTAGGACAAGAGGCCACAGCGGGAAGCCCCTCCCTCAGAACAGGTGGTCCCAGGAGGCGAGGCGCTCAGGAGGGTGATGCCCAGCCAGGCCCTGTGCGCCCGCCCTTCCTACGATAGGTGTCCGCCTGTTTCCTGGAACCCAAGCGCCTTCCCGAGTGCAGCGTGCCTATGGGTGAGGGTGACGGGGGGGGAGGGGTGTGTGCCCAGCCAGAGCCTTGCCAGAGTCACACGAGACCTGTCAGCTGCCACCAGCCCAGTCCCGCCGGGGCCGTCCATGCAACCAGGAGGCCAAACTGAGGAGCATCACCAAGCTCGTCCCGGCCATCCAGCCTGCAGCAGCCACTGAGCAACCAGGGGCAGGAGGAGCCCTCCATGTCCCAGTCCGTCCCTGTCCCTGAGCACCACGGCTTCCTGAGCCCTGGACCATCCCATGACCACTAGAGGGTTCACGGGCTCCGAAGAGATTGGTTCAGGTGTGCCCACCGCGCCCAGCCTTGACTTGGGCTTCCGAATCACAGCCTGAACACCTTGTTGGCTGACTTGGCAGAAGCACATGGTCACTCTTAGGGGCTGAATTGGGTGCCCTGTCCCCCATTCACATGCTGAGGTCCAACCCCAGCACCAGGGCGCGGCTGCACTTGGGGCCCTGCCTCTGGGCCGTGGTTGAGTTACAAGGAGGGCCCTGGGGTTGGAGCAGGAGATCAGGAGGCAGAGAGGCAGAAGGAAGCCACCAGGAGGACCAGACCTGGGCCGCCGCCCCGCCCCACCTTGCTGTCGGGTTCCATCCTCCAGAACGACAGAATGAACGTCCCCTAGCTGAGCTGCCTGGGCACCTTCTCGGCTATGGCAGCCCTGGCAGAGGGTGTGGTGAGTGCCTGGCCCGCATTCCCTGGACCTTTTCTGTGGACCACCAGGATTCTCGGGGTTCCCGGCCGGAACGCTCACCCTTCGCGGGCTGCCTTGCTTCCCCTCCGCCCGAGTCTCCTGGGCCGTGTGCTATGACAAAAGCAGCTCCCCCGTGGGGATTCACAAGTCCTCTTCTTACCGTCTCAAGGCTGAGGCGTCCACCATCAAGGCGCAGCAGATTCCGTGTCTGGAGAGGGCCGGTTCCTCCTTGGTGCTGTGTCCTCACATGGCCGAGGGGTCAGGTGGCTCCTTCACCCTTTCCCCAAGGGCACTGACCCATTGATGAGGGAGGGGCCCCGTACCCTCATCACCTCATCACATCGGGGGGACGTTCTACTCTGTGACTTTTGGGGACCAGCATTCAGATCACAGCAGAACAACCCCCAATAGGCTACTTGCCTCCCAGTCCTTGTTTCGGGGTCTGTTTCTTGGGGACCCACACTGAGGATACCCCTTCAGGGTGTCCTTCTGATTCTGAGCACCCAAGACGATCACCTTCCAGTTGGTCTCAGGCCCAGCTCCCCTCCCTCTGTGTGACCCCGATCCAGGAGTCCCACCAGCTCTTGGCAGCCAGTGCATGGACTCTGTGTGGACGTTCCAGACCCACCAAGAGGTGGACACTCAAACCCTCGACTCAGTGAACATCTTACCACAAGACAGGGCTGAAGCTTAGGAGCAGTGCTGATCCCTGCCCAGCTCCTGGAGGAGTCTTGGTGTCTCTGAACCAGGATGAACGTCACAGCATGATTTTTGTCTGTTTTGGACAGAATCTCACAGACTGGGTGACTTACCATGGACAGAAATTCATAGGCTCACAGTTCTGGAGGCTGGATGGTCCGAGGCCAAGGGCTGCACCTGGTGAGGCCTTGGTGCTATGTGACAGTGTGGCGGGCTTCACGTGGTGGAGGGGGGAGGGAGAGAGAAGCAGAGGGAGAGGGGACCAGCCACTCCTCAGAGAGCAGCATTCGTCCTAAGTTCCCAAGGGCCCAGGTCTTGATAATGTTAAAGTGGCCGCTGGGCTCGAAAGCCGAGGAGACGAGCGTCCAAACCACAGAACACCCTCATCCCAGGCGCTGGCACATCCACCCGCTTAAGGTGGGTCTTCCCTTGACCTCCTCTCCGTTCCCTCCTGGTTTTGTCCATGTTCTTCTGGGGGCTGTCCTCCTGCTGGGCCTCGGCCCAGGCTCACGCACAAGGTGGTGTTGCTAGTGGGGGGGG
>JAJEJO010025984.1:0-19547 GCA_020662805.1 Glaucomys volans
TTTTGCCAGTGTTCACCAAGTAGGCCTATGTGAGGCTAACCTGGGAATATTCAATGGACTCAGATGGAATCTCTGCCCCAGTGAGCTCACAGTGACTCTGTCTCACCAGGACTTAAAGCCACCTTCAACAAGGATGAACTTTCTGGCTAGAAGAGCCTTCATCCATCTGATTCTCCCTCTGTCAAACGTCTAAGAATTTTGTATCCTCATTGTTGTAGAAAAGTTGACCCAAGGACTGCACATGGTTAATCCCAAGCACCTAGTAAAACTGTGGCAGAGCAGGAACTAGAATCCACACTTCCTGAGTCTCCATACAGCCTGCCTTTCTGCTCCTAAGCATGCAGTGAGCATGACCCAAAGAGACATCATGGGTAAGCAGGGTCTGGACCTTCCACAGCCTGCAGTGCCCACACCCTTCAAATATGGGCAGCAGGCAGGAGCCAAAGTGCAGCTGGAGGAAGCAGGCCCTGTGCTGGGGGTGGAGAGGGTACTGGGCAAGTCCAGGAGTATATGACAGTCTGCTGCAGCTGGGGCCCACACCAGAACATTCTGAACCTTGTTAGCATTTACCTTCTAACATAGAAAGCAGCAAAGTCAGGCTGTAAAAACAGGCTGCCAAAAAAATTGAGAGTAAGAGAATGGCCAAGGATGCCAGAGTGATGGGCCTGCCAGTCCCCAAATGGTGGCAGGAGTTAAGCCAGTGCCACAGTCTATAATTGATGAGCTAGGAGAGGTTGGTGGGTCAGTCTGATGAAGAAGGTGGAAGGGGGCATACCTGGATGGCGAGAGTCTCAAAGAATTAGAGGGAATAGGAACAGGGATTCCATAGTGTGCTGGTAAATGTTTAATAATAGGCTCTTGGTGGATGGGGGACTAAACCTGGTTTGCCAATAGCATTTGCCAATTTCCTTGGTGTAAATACAGCTCCCATGGGTGATTCAAGCAACTACCTGATGGTTCTGACTGATGTGTGCAACCAGCTCTTGTAAGTTGCATATGCGGGCTCCAGCACACCTGAGTGGTTTTGACATTGCTGTGGGTGTCACCCTGACCCAGAGTTCATGGACACACATACCCTGCTGCGTCTACTCTGGAGACTGCCAGAGTAGGTGAGTTAGGTGCAATGACAGCAGAGTTGGATTTGAGAGAACTGAAAATGTAGAGACTTTTACTTACAAAGTTAGGGGCAATTAGAGGGTTAAGGGGAGCATAGGGTCTGTACTCCAGAGGCTGGGGGCAAAACAAGCTCTGGAAGGAGAAGTCTCTACTTTGAGGCTCCTGGTGGAACCTGGAAACCCCTTCCAGCAATAGTGTATGTAGAGACTTCTGCCAGGAAGAACAGGTGCCAGTGCCAAGCCGGAAAAGCTGGGAAAGCTCTAGGGACCCTGTATCAAATGCATTTCTGAAGGACAAAAGGAATTCAAGAAGCCAAAGGTGGCTTTAGAACGGCCTCACTGCAAAGCCCTATCCCCAACTCAGGGAGCTGGTGAACAAGTGGTGTCCTTTACTCCTTAACTGCTACTGTGCTAATATGGAGAGCAGAAGAATTAGAGCCTGTGGAGACCTTGCTGTGCAGTGACACCCCAAGTGCCTAGGAGGCTGTGTGGCATAGCAGCACAACACAGAAGCTCACATTGGCAGCCATTAGCATCATGGTCCTGTTGTTGTCATTCCCACTTCTGAGTACTGTGTGCCAGGCATGAAGCTGGGAACCTCACCTACACTGCCTCATTAAGCCATCCCTGGCTTTGAGAAGGAGTCTCTAACCTGCCTCCTGAGCCCTTTCTGAGCCTCAGCTGCTCAGTTGTCTGTCCACAAGGCCATTGGCTGTGGACTCCCTTCCCTTTTCTCTGATGTGCCTCAGCTATACTCAATAGGCAATGATTTTTCCATTGTCGTGTTACCTTGGCTGTGAGCTGCCTGTGTCACCTGCGAGTAAACTGTCTTCTTTAGTGTATAGGATGCTTTTGGTGCCTCATTTTGTATCTCTCTACCTCACTTGGTCTGACCATTACCCTGGGATCTATTCTACACAAGTTTCCACCAGCTCTACCCAAATGTAAACTGAGGGCATCCCACTACCACTACCACTACCACCACCACCACCAATCTGTAGCTCTAACTTCCCACCCTGGAAACCAGTCCATATTCACCCAAAGGATAGGGGATTTATTGCCTGTGGAGTAGCCTTGACCAATGGGGAATCTACCCAACGGGCAAGGGCTTCTTCCTGTGTCTCCTTGAGATACCTGACACAAGGCTGTACAGCATTGGTGGCCACCTCAACAATGCATCCTTGATTTGGCTTGCTCTTCTTCGTTTCATCCCTGTCTCTCATTCCTGCCCTCTGGGATCACATTCCTAAACAAGCTCTCTGCTTGGGTCTTTGTCTTAGGTTCTGCTTTGAAGAAAGTCCAGACTGAGACAGTTTCCAAGTGACCATGACTGTAAATAATCTCATGATAGATAAAAATGGGCTGATTTTTTTGCATGCTAATGAAGTTCCCACTCTTTTGCATTTGAAGAGGATTTCTTGAGGGTAAGACGGCTTGGTGGGATGCGGGCACTCTGAAGGGCCTTTTACCACCCTGAGGAAGGGGTATTGGAAGGCCTGGAACCAGGAGATCTGTATGGAAGCTGGGAGATCAGTAAGGAGCCCGTGCTGGGTATGTTGTACCCAAAGAAAATAAAATCATCCAAGCCGATCACGTAAAGCCAAAAGAAGCCTTTATTTTAGCTGGCCAGCGACAACCTCCCTTACGCCTAAAAGCGGTGTGCCGGGAAAAATCGCGCTAATTCTTTTGTTGCCAACTTTTATAGGGTGCGGGAAGGGATTAGGGTGGGGCTATAGGGAGGGGTTGGGATTGGGGTGGGCTATAGGGAGGGGATTTGGGATTGGGGTGAGTTATAGGGAGGGGATTTGGGATTTGGGATGGGGCAGACTCTCCGAATCACGCTGGAGAATCTCCCTGGGAAGCATCAACATTTTAATCTGTTTTTTGTTGCTATAACAGGTAGGTTGGGGTATCTGTGGAAATGCAGCACTTTGGTGTAGGGTGAGGGTGTTCTTGTTACTGAGCCACATTGGTTTTGCCATCACTCAGCATGCTAGTCATTGAAAGACAAGTTTTTCAAAGCAGAATTTATTCACAAGGTGGCAAGTGTGGAAACAAAAGAGCCAGTCTCAAATCCACCTCCCTGAGGACAGGGTTTGGGGATATTTATGGGCAGAGGCGTGGGGAAGGGTGATTAGAGGTTAGGAAGTAATATGTGGTCTGCACATGTGTAATCAAATTTCATTAGCCATTACCATATTTCTATAGCTCTAAAACAGGTGATTTTTAAAGTCAACCAAGAGCAGATGAAGCAGTTTAAGTCCAGAAAGGCAAGTAGCTAAAAGCAGGGTAAGAAGCAGGTTGAGGTTAGAGGGTTTACTCAGGTTTTCCCTTGCTTTCACCCTGTGCCTGCAGAGCTGAGTTACCCTAAACAAAGCTGAGTGCAAAGGAACTAACTCAGGTCCTCACTGACTTCAGTTCCATGTCCCTGCAGAATCAATGGGGAGCAAGGAATCAAGCAAAAGAGGGCCCCATACTGCAGATATCTTCTCAGTCATTACTGAAGTCCCTGATAAAAGGCAGTATTTCCGGCTGGGGATATAGCTCAGTTGGTAGACTGCTTGTCTTGCAAGCACAAGGTCCTGGGTTCAATCCCCTGTACCGCCAAAAAAAAAAAAGGGCAGTATTTGGGATGGGTGAGGAAGTTGTGCCCAAAAGAATGGCCAAAACTCAAGAGCATCTCAGCCTGAAGAGACCTGGGAGACGAGTCATGGGGTGGGAGGCTCATTGGTAGAACTCTGCAGGACAATGCTGGTTGGGAGGGGGCACATATGGGTTCTGAACTCAAGCCAGCTAGAACCTAGTGACTGGCCACAGAGAATGCCTGGACCCACAGGGAGAAGGCTCTTTCTCATAGGCAGAACCACTCCTCATGGCAGGGACTGCCTTAGAAGTATAAACCTCCTGTCCAGGGTGGGTGTACAAGTTGTAGCTGAATGGTCGAATGAAGGACTGGCCAATGAGACTCCAGGCCATAGGGTGGACTTCCAGCTACTTCTCACTACCACCTACTATCACATCAAGATGATTCCAGTTGCTGAGCTGACTTCAGGAGGGCTGCAAAAGATGGCAGGAGTTTAGAACCAGAACAGGCTCTAAGTTCTGGACTCCTTCAACCTCCAGTATTCACCCAACCCATAATAGGCTCTCCCCCAGCACCCCTCCCTCTCAGCAACCAGATCTTGGGGATTCTGCTTTGCACAGCTGTAAGATCAGGCAAGATCCTCATGGGGTTCAAAGGCTATGGGGGTCAGAGGGTCAGAGGGCTATGGCCCTCCTCACACACCTCACAATCTGGCTTCCTCAGGCGCTGCCCTCCCATACCCCCACACTTCTGAGTCTCCAAATCCAGGTGGTCGTTCAGTGCCTAGGCCATGCCAGTCATCCTTCTCTAAAGCTCCAGCCTTCAGTGTCTTAGCCTCCTCAGAGGCTCCTTTTGAAAGGAGGAAGGAGACAGCAGCACCAGGATTGAATGTACTTAGTTGATAGCCCCACAGGGCCTCAGGATGCTGAAGGGCTGTATCTGAAGGAGGCGACCTAGCTCTGTGACATGGTTCCAGGACATATAACTAGACAGGGACCCAGGGGCATGGGAAGCAGGGCCAAAGAAGGGTCTCTGGGTCTAGGGCTGTTAAATTTCCCATGACAACCAGGCTGAGGCTGTGTGAAAGTCACTACTCTTTATAAAGAGTCAAGGGTCCTGGTTGTTGGAGAGGGATAGAGGGACTTCAGCAAGGCCTGCTAGGAGATGGGCTGTGCAGCTCAAAATAATGAAGCCACACTCTTCCCTTCTGCTCTGTCCCTCTCTAGCCTGGTGGGTAATGGGCTTCCTACTTGTAACCTACCCTGACCTATCCTCCTTGGAATTCTGGAATTCTCTTCCCTGCTCTCTGGTCCCCTTTATTTTTATTCCTAAGCCAGAGGAGTGCCCAGAGCTGTCAAATTAATTAACAGGAGACCCCAAGGCAGGAACATCCATCCCCAGGGGCCTGACCCAAGGAGCTATTATTTTCTGGGAGGACAGAATTGTGCCAGACCAGAGTTGCATTCTAACCTGGGCTCAGTCACATCTAAGAGAAGTGATTTCAACTCTTTGAACCTCAGTTTTTTTGTCTGTAAGATGGAGCTAAAACTTCTTCATGGGATTGCTGTGAACATTAAATTCATTAGGTAAGGGCTCTGCCGCACTTAGCCCTATGCCTGGCTGGTAGAAAGTGCTCCATAAACAGGAGTTATTACTGATTGGGTCATCCCTTCCTGTTCTGAATCTTTTGTTTTGCTAAAAAGGCAAACCCAGGTCTAAAGAGAGGACAGGAGTTGGGGCATGCCTATAATCCCAGTGGCTTGGGAGTCTGAGGCAGGAGGATTGAGAATTCAAAGCCAGCATCAGCAACTTAGCCCTGCCCTAAGCAACTCAGCGAGACCCTGTCTTTAAATAAAAAAGGGCTGGGGATGTGACTCAGTGGTTAAGTGCCCCTGGGTTCAATCCCTGTTACCCCCCCCCCAAAAAAGGGACATGACTGACCAGAGATCCCCCCAAAGGTCATCCTCCCCAGGACTGAGAGACCAAACTGAGCAGTCAGAGCCCTCTGCAGCAGCAAGGGAGGGAAAGGCCTTGGCTGGGTAGCCTCAGCCCCATCACTTATTTGTTTTGTGCAAGTATTGCATCACAGCTTCCTTGGGATCCAGTTTCCTTAATCATACATACTTGGGACCCCCTGCATGGCCAGGGTCTCAGTCAGCCCTGAAGGGCACTGTGGTCTGGCCTGGCAGGGCACAATTCTGTCCTCCCAGATAATGATGGCTCCTTGGGCCAAGCCTCTGGGGATGGGGGTTTTTGCTCTGGAGTCCCTTGTCAATTAATTTGGCAGCTCAGTGTCCAGGGGCAAGTGGTCTTTGAGAGGCATAATGTATCCACGTCAGAAATGAGTTATGGGATTCGCCACGGGCTGTGATCATTCTTCTCCCCTCCACTCCACCTCCCCTTGAGGCCTGCTTTGTCATCCGGTCCCAGTGTTTGCATGCATCATTGCCCGGCCACCCCCTGGTCAGCGAGTGGCCACGGGGGACTCATTGGAGGCACATTATCGGCCACTGGTTGTGAGGGATGATGGAAGGCCAGGCCCATCTGCACACACATTAGGCCCTTTGTCTTTGGCTCAGTGGGGAAGATGAATGAGGCCTGTCGCTACGCCTAGCGACAGGCCTCTGCTGCCTGGGGGACATAAGGAGCCTGGAACAGACCTTGGGCTAGGTGTTTGTGGGGTAGAAAGCAGACTGTGCCTGCCTCCTCAGGCAGATTCAGAGCAAACAAGCCCTAACTAGAGACAGTGAGAGGAGGCAGTAGTGAGGAGGAATCCCAGAAAGCTGTGAGTCAGGTGGGGTTTCTGCTCCACCTATGTCAGTGTCCCCGCCACCCTGCTGTGAAGCGGTGTTTGGTCTTGTAGGATCCCATTCGCATTGTCGTAAATGCAGGTCAGTGGCTCTCAGACTAGCAGATTCAAACTCCTCACTGTTTGGTAAGGAACCCAAGGCCTGAGAAAGCCAGGGATGTGCCAAGATCCCTTCCAGACTCAGTAGCAGGGCCAGGATAAGAACTGATATGAAAAACTCCCACAGACACCTCCACCCCCATTTAGCACAGATCCAATCATACCTCCAATGACTCCAAGATAAGGTGCTGGAGCTGGGATTGTGGCTCAGAGGTAGAGTGCTTGACTATCATGCAGGAGGCACTGGGTTAGATCCCCAGCACCACATTAAAAAAAAAAGAAACAAAAAACAAGACAAGGTGCAGGTTCCTGAGGGCAGGAAAGGCCAGATGGGGCTTCAACCCATTTCCGGACGTGTAGGAGGCTGTCTTGTTTCAGAACATCAGGCAGAGTCAGAAACACGTTAGAGATGTGAAGTAGAGGACCCAAATTTGGAAGAGCTGCTCCCAGGTGTCCCCTGTAAGCTTCCTCACACTAGTAAACACATCACTCAGCAGTTCATCAACTTTCCCTGGCTCCCTATGGCCCATGCCCACAGTCCTAATTCCTTGGTCTGGCATCTGGGGCCCTCTGTCTGCCTCTGTGCACTCCCAACCCCAACCCATCTCTAGAAGGTAGTGTCATCTAAATGTCACTGGCCCTGGGAAGTCTTCCTCAGGACCCTTTGAGCTGTTCTTAGTGCTACCATGCTGGTAACTGCACTCTGCCTGATTTTAAAGATCCTCATTTCCACATCTCTTCTCTGATGAATTGCATGTTACATGCCTTACCTGGGGCCCCAATCCTGAGACACAGCCCAGCAGAGTAAGTAACTCAGTGAATGCAGGAAGGAAGGAAGGAAATGCCTACAGGCATTGCTCTTTAGGAAAGCATTTTGGACATAGTTACTAAGAGCCCTCCCATGGTCCTATCCTCTCCCCAGCAACTTCACTCCTAGGGCAGTTCCTTGAGGAATAAAAAAACCCCCAAAACTTCAGAGACATAGACGCTTATTATAGTACTCCTTATCATGTTAAGAAACTGGAAAATCCTAAATATCTAATAGAGGATGTTAACCCATGAGTATACATCCATATGATAGGATTGTCCACACCAAAGGCCCTGAAACTGGTAGGAAAGGGGAGGAGGAGACATGTAATTTTGGAATGTCTGACCATTTTAAAATAAAGTGCATTAGGTTTGAAGAGCCATTTCTACATATACACAGGTGATATTTTTCTGAACTGTCAATTCTGTTCTATTGATCTCTTTGTTTACTCCTGCAACAATTCCTGTTTTTTTGTTTGTTTTTTGCAGTGCTAGGGATTGAACCTGGGGCCTTGTGTCTGCTAGGTGAGTGATCTAGCACTGAGCTACACCCCAGCCACAATTCCTATGGCTTTAAAATACTAAAACATTAAGATAATTTTTTGTATCTGGTGAAATAATTTCCTCCTCTGATTCTTTTCATAATTGCCTTAGCCATTCTCATATATTTATTTACCCATGAAAGTTTTAGTGCCCATCTGCCAACATGAAAAAAACTTGTTAGTATTTTGATTGGGCTTGAATTGAATTTATAGAGCATTTGGGGGGAGGGAATGGAAATTTTTACAATAGTAACTCATCCCAATGTATTATTTTTTAAAATTTTAAGAAAGTAGAGTGAATATCATATAGCAACATGGAAACAGTTTATGCTATAAAACTAAGGGGAAAAAACATGGTTCATAATTGTGTTACCATGTGATTACCCCAGAACAGATGTAGAGTAGGAAACTAGAAGGAAATATAAACATGCAAACACTGGAGGATTTTTTCTTTGTTCCATTTTTCTAATTTTTCTACAGATTACTTTTACCTAAAAAAAAATACTTATTTTTAAGGAGAGGGACATTAAAAAAAAATTCAGAACATATTCTCAAAGGGAGGCCAGCATGAGGAAAGAACTCAAATATGTCCCATCAAGAAAGACTGGGAAACAGAAACCCAGTGTGGAGGTGGTACAAGCCACTCAACCACTCTCTGACTATTTCTGTGTGGGAGCTATGGGCCCAGGCCAGATAACCCCAAAGGCAGAGTGAGCAGGGCAAGATAGCTGAGGAAGGGCTCCCTCACAAGCTGTGCCCTGCCCTCGGTGGCTCTGGCTGCCTGGAGCATGCCTGGGGGTGTGTGAAAGTGCACATGTGATGAGAAGGTCTCCCCTAGGTGCCCAGGTCTAGTCCAGCCTGGGACTCTGTGGCCCTCAGACTTCAGATACTGGCCTGGGAAACTGCCCTGTGTCCACGTGACATATGACCAGGGAGTGGCCTTACACATTAGAGGTGTCTAGTGAGCTTTTCTGAGGGGTGGTGTGAGCTGGGGAAAAGAGGCACATATAAACTCAGAAAACAAGACAAAGCCCCATTTATATAGCAGAACCAGACATCTGGGCAGTAGGAAACAGCCCATTCACTGCTGATCTCTTCTGCTGCCCTCCAGAATGGTGGCAATGCCTAGATTTGGTTTCCAAGGACTCTTCACCAATGACACACAAGAACTCATGGCCTAGGATGTAAACCTGCCCAGTCAATCTGGCCTGTTGTTCTTGGTGGTGGTGGTACTGGGGATTGAACCCAGGGGTGTTCTACCACTGAATTATATCCTCAGTCATTTAAAAATTATTTGTTTGTTTGTTTGTTTGTTTTATTGGAGTCAGGGTCTCTCCAAGTTGAGGCTGAGGCTGGCCTGAACTTGTGATCTTCCTGCCTCAGCCTCCTGAGTCCCACCTACCTGAGCCTGAAGACCATAGTAAGGGAGTGAAGCAGCTCACATCAAACCCACCCCCTAGCATTCTGTGGTTTCTAAGTGGTTGAAACAATAAAGAAATTTTCCAAACATATGTTTCTTCCCCCACCTGCCCACCCCTGCCCCCACCCATTACCCTCTCCTAGAGGGTAATGCCTCCTCCAGGAGAGCTGTGTCAGCTGTCGGGGCAATGGATGTGTCAGTGCAGAGAGACAAGATGGATGGCTAATGGTTAATGAGTTAGGGACTCTGACCCCCCTTATGGGCTGGGGGTGGATGGCTCTAATGACCACTGGGCCTGGTCTCCCTGAAGTCAGGCTGCCAAACCACTGATATCCTTCATTTGTGCCCCCTAAAATGACTGTGGCAGGGAAGCCTCCATTCCCATTGGAAAACCCACTCTTCCCATTTCTCAGGTACCCATGCCAGGTAGACTTAGAGGCATTAGAGCTTCATCAGGAAGGAGCCAAAGGTAGGAGCAATAACAGTGGCATTTCAAAGCAGATAGAGGGCAAGAGACAGGTTAAGACCTCCTCAGCCTGGGTATGAGGTCACAGGCCCAAAAGAACCTTCCATTTGGGTAAAGGAGCTGCTTCCCCACAGAACTTCCTGGCATCTTACTTTTGCTTCTCTTCATTGTGGGCAAGGTAGGACACACAGATGATCAAAGGCCTCAGACACAGCCCCTGCCCCATTCCCAGGGGAGCCTGCTAACCTGGTCAGATCCCAGGGCCTCCCAGGACTCCTGACTAATTAGCCATATTGATTGGGACCAAGATGCACCAGGCTTCTTGCCTTCACCTCTCCCTTCTCCTCCTCCTCAGTCCTGTCTTCTCTGTCTGCTGGAGCCCCTTGTCTCCTAACCCTGAGGAGAAGGCAAACAAAGGCCTGGGGAGGGAGGGAAGAACACAGCTTAACCAGCTGCTCTGTGTCACTCCACTCTGTGCCATGCCCTTGGCCTGGTACCTGACTCAGTGCTGCTCTCAAGACAGGTATACAAATACCTACAGTGAGCACTGAGGGGTGGTATGGCAGGGATCTGGGATGAAGGGCAGAGGTGAGGTCCTGGAAGATCAGGGAAGTTTCCAGAGTTGGGGTCATGTGAGCTAAGTTTTGAATTGAGAGGAGGGAGTTTTGTCAGGCAGAAGGGAGAGCAATGCAAAGCAAGAGGAATGGACAAAGGCCTCCATTATCAGGGGGTGGCCATGGGGGGAAATGAGGCAAGGTGGAAAGCAGCAGACTTTGACACCTCTGGTGTCAAAGAGGGCTGGATTCTGAAGCTGGGGGCATTACAGCCAGGACTTTAGGCAGGAGAGGCCACAGTCAAGTTTCTGAGCTGCCTAACTTGGAGACTGGGAGACCCATTAGAGGCCCCTTCCCTGCAGCGTCCCTGATCCCGAAGATCAGCCCCTCCTGGGTTGTAAGGGAGGTACCAAGCAGCTTCAGAGAGTTTTCCATGGTAGGCTCCAAGACTGAGGACGTTCCCAGACAGCCCAATAGCCGTTGGCCACAACTGTAGGTGCCGCACCCTAAGAGAACCCACTCATATTCCCAGCCTGCTGTATCTTGGGGAAGAATGCTCTCCCTTGGTCCCCTATAGTTACAAAAAATAATTCAGAATCTAGATGAAAGAACAAAATAATGCATTTCCAAATTCTGTTGTAGAAAAAGCCCCTAGCTGAAAGGCAGCAGATCCACTATTAGTCCCAGCTCTGACTGCTTCTAGGCAATTCCCTTTCCCTCTCAGGGCGTGTTTCCCCACTGTACAGTGAGAATTCAGCCCTCTGGCTCTGTGCTCCATTTCTTCAGTACAGAGAACTTTATGTTTCCCCGGCATCTCCATGTGGGTCTAACAGAATAGGTATTATGGTGTCCACAATGCAGATGCTAAAACTGAGGCCAAATGACCTAGCCAAGCACAATGGTGGCAGGGCCTAGATAACTTAGGGCTCCTGCTCCCGAGTCCAACGCCTTTCCTTTAGAATCTTGGCGTGTGCCTCCTTCTCACTAGTGGGAAGATGCCTGTAATTGTCCAGTTTTCTTGTGTGTATTTGTTTCAGAGATGTTGGGGGGATGCACCTTTCCCTGGGGACATTCCCTACTCCCTGTGAACAACTGGCCTGAGTCAGGTGTCTGTCTTGGGGGGTCCTCCTCAAAGGTCTATTAACTAACTGCAGGATCTGTGGTCCAAAGGCAAGGTGGAACTGTGGCCTCTGATTTCTGCCTGGGTACTGTGAAAGGGAAAGGTGGGCTGTCTCTAGGTCCAAGGCCACCTGGAATGATGCTGAATCCTGGAGGGGCACTCTGGTGCGACGTGAGAGGGGGCTAAGCTGCCAGGCAGCTGACTTTGCCTCCGAGCTGCTGGCTGGCGAAAGGGGGGGGCCACTCAACTGAGGTAACAATATGGCCCATGAATCATATTTACAAACACTTCAGTGAGCAGGAGAGGGACGTTAATTAAATATTCACATCCTGCAGAGCCTCGGGGAGCCGTGAAGATGAGGACATGATCGCAGCTCAGCAGGAAGCCCGGTGCCTCTGAAATGTGGGGCGGTCATCGGTCTCGATCAGCAGCCAGCAGGTCTTATTATGATCATTAATTTTTGAGTTATCAACGCTAATCCAATCATCATCATAGGCCAGAAAAACCCTCTTCATCACTCACAGCCCAGGCTGGGGGCAGCCTCAGAAGAAGGGGCTCCTGAGTTTATTCAGGGAGACTAGGAGTAGCAAGCCCCAGTGTCCCCAGCTCTAATGCTCCAAGGATTTCCTGAGCTGGGCCATTCGTTCTGATGACCCGGCCTGGTGGAGCCCTGAGGCTTGGGGCCCCTCAGGTGGGGCTCTCAGGGATCAGCCAGCTGCCTCATTGATCGGCAGATGAGAATGGATTCCCCCGGACATCTGGGAAGGCTGAGGCAGCTGTCCTGCCCACCACCCCCAGGAGGAGCAGGCTCAGCCTTCTGCAGGAGCCCAGAGGCTTCTATAGACCACACGTCCCACATCCGTCAATCTCGATTAAGGAGGGCTGCGGGGAGCTTGGGGCTTCTCCAGCTACTGCAGCATTGTCCTGGAGATGCCTGGCTGGGAAATGAGGGGAAAGGAGGTGGGCATTACGCTCATCTGAAAAGCCATTAATCCTGCAATGGTGATTGAGCACCCGTGACGAGCGGCATTGTGCTGCGCTCGCACGTGCCGCAGCGGTAAGAAGTGATTGATCAGGGATGAATGAGTGTCTCTTTCTTTATGGACTTTCAAAGGCACCATTTGGCATCCTGAGTAGGGCAATCGATGAGAGGCAGCTGACCCCCCTGTGGCCACCTCCAGGCAGCAGGTGGATGGGCAGTCGTGGTCACGGCCCACGTGGGGGACAGTTGGAGGGCCTCCCTGACATGTGCTTTGCACTGTTAGCAAGGATGAGGGTATCCAACATTGCAGGCCCTTGCTGATGCAGGGCTGTTGGCCATCAATTTACCTTCTCCTTTTGCGCTGAAAGGGAAGCTGGAACAGTTGCCATGTTTTCTGATAAATTATAGCCACCCATTCCCCAGCCTTGCAGCCTGGAGGATCCCAGCACTTGTATAAATCAGACTAATGAAAGCTGAAGTTGTCATTTTTGAGAGCAGGCATTCATTTAGGAAGCCTTTATGGAGTGCCCAATAGGTATCCATGCTTGCACTGAGCACTGGGGATGTAGACAAATCAGATGTAGTCTCAGCCTGTAAAAGGCCCACAGGTGAGTGGGGTAGGCAGATATACACACCAGGAATATTCCCAAAAAAGGGAGCAAAGAGGTGACCTGATGGAAGGAGTCTTGACTCTGGACCAGTTCCATCACCTCCTAGCTGTGTGATCTTGGGTCAGTGCCTCAGCCTCTCTGGGCTTTAGTCCCACAACTGAAAAGCAGCCATGAGGACACTTACCTCACTGGATGGTTGTAAGGATTAAATGGCAACACAGCCCAATGACTGGCACCTGGAGGGCTCAGTAAATGAAGTGGTCACTCTCTCTCCTGTTTTCACTCACTTGTGGTGATAAGCCACCTAGGGCTGAGGAAGGGTGGAGATGGGAATGCTCCATTCTGCCTGGAGGCAGGGGTGTGGTTTCACAGAGCAGATATTGAAGAATTCAACAATAGGGGTTAGGGGAAAGTGGAGGTGGAAGGGAAAGACAATGAGACTGAGAAAGAACTCATGAAGGATGGAGGGTGCTGGGAGGGAAGAGCTGGGAAGTGAGGAGAAGCCCGAGCTCTGGGATGAATGAAAACGGGGTCATGCAAGGAGTTCTGGAGGTTGCACCAACTACACAGAGGATGTAATGGCTCTGGACTGGGGCTGGGCCTGGGGGTGGAGAGGGCCTGGATTCAGAAAGAGGTATCAATGGGAACCTGGCTGAAGCTCAGGAACATCAGCTTGACCACAGCACGGACACACAGTGAACCAGACAGGGCCGCCCAGAGAAGTCCAGGGTCTGCTCTGAAGAACACATGCCCCTTAGATACAGACTTGCAGGCAGAGACTGCCACCCAGGCAGAGGCACACAGATCTTTCCAGAGCATGCAGACTCAAACACACAGAGACCAAGACATACCTATGGATGTAGACATGCAGAGGACCTGTGCACTGTCAGATACACACACAGGAGAGGCATGGGACAGATGTACAAGGCTGATACACATAGAGACATTCTCCGAGTAACCACATGTATAGCACTCACCCACAACTTGCAGACATGCACAAGAAAACACAGAAAAAGGGTACGTGTAGAGTCACAGAGGGTTATACCCAGACAGTCACCCTACACTGGAAGTGGGGCAACCAGCCAGTCCCAGTTTGCCCAGGACTTTCCCATTTACCACTGCAAGCCCTGTGTCCTGGGAACTCCCCTCAGTCCCTGGTGAACTGCGACCATTGGTCACCCTAACTCAGAATCTCACAGAGCACTGACACACAGGCTTCTGCACACACATAGACATATGTGGGAGACATACCAAGTCATGCACACAGAGTGGACAGAAAAAAGGCATACCCTGTGCACCCCACCCCAGAGACCAAGCTCACAACCACACCCAGGGATACAAACACACAAAGACACTCTCTCTCTCTCTCTCTCTCTCTCTCTCTCTCACACACACACACACACACACACACACACACACACCCATGGAGCAAAATACCAAACCTCAAGCCATTCAAACAAAGGTCAGACAGATCTGAGGAAGAGCAGCAGCAACCTATTGAACCAGCAGGTTAATGGGCTGCAGTCTTGGTTTAGATTTTTAAAATACTTGGGGTGCCAGGCATGATGGCCCATGCCTGTAATCCCAGCAGCTCAGGAAGCTGAGGCAAGAGGATAGAGAATTCAAAGCCAGTCTCAGCAACTTAGGGAAGCCTAAAGCAACTCAGAGAGACCCTGTCTCTAAATAAAATACAAAAAAGGGCTGGGGATGTGGATCAGTGGTTAAGCACTCCTGGGTTCAATTCCTGGTACCAAAACAAACAAACAAACAAACAAACAAAAACAATTCAGGGCAGTGGAGGGATAGGAGTGAGCAGACCATGGCAGGGCCATAGGGCACACTGGCTGGGGCCCCATAGCTGGGATCTCCTAGAAAGGGCAGCATCTCCAACCCGACTCTGTTGACTAATGTAACTGATCACAGCCAAGTCCATTGCAGAGCACCCTCCCCACACCTTGCTCCCAGGAATCCAGCAGCATCTTCCACCCTCACAGGGCAGTGGAGGGGTCACACAAGCAAGAGTGTGCGAGGGACCTTGGCATCATGCGAGCGAGGCACAAAGGACAATAGTATGCTCAATACATGAGAGCTACTGTGACACACGTCTAGAGTCCCTTTTCTGTAACTCCAAAATGCCAAACAGTCTGAAAATGATACCTTTTTTCCCATTTGGAGGCAAAACCAGACCAGAACTGATGTGAAGCCATTTATTCTTTATCCAGTTTTTTCTCATATTTAAGTATTAGTGCATTATAGTTGTATAATGGTTGGATTTGTTGTAACATATTTGTACACGCACACAATATAACAATATAATTTGACCAATATTCCAGTTTAATTCTTTTTATGGTAATATATATAAATATATACACATATATATGTGTTATTCTTTATTTGCAAAATAAAAAGTGTTAACAAACAATAAAATAAATCTGTTACTGTGTATCATATGATAAATGAGAGAATGAACAATAGCAACAAAAGCATTCCAACAATCTCTCTGAGCCTGAAAGGAGGACTATTCAACCCATTTTCCAAAATATTACATCAAACCTATCATTTACCCAATTTTCCACTGACCTTCATGTCAGGTGTTCTTTTTTTCAACAATATCAATAATTAATTTAAGTATAAATAAATTAGATATCATAATTAATATCATAAAATGTATAAATGTTCAACATGTAAAAAGCAAACAATAACTATATGCTCCATACATGTGTCACACTTTAAATATCAATCCACTAATAGGTTAAAAGCAAAAGAAGGGGCAAATAAGAATGAGAAATCTGAAGTAGAGCTATTAATATAAAATAAATTTCAAGAAAAAGTATTTTCAGAGATAAAGGGGACATTTCATAGTAGGGTTCCAGTTTAATTCTTTACCAATTATTCATATGTTTCTCAATGGTAATATTAAGGTATTTGATTATGGGGTTTATAAGTTTTGGAAATCTGCAAAATTTAGAATTGTGAAACATATTCGGCCCCCAAGGATTCAAACAAGGAACTGTGGACCTACCTGTCTATGTAACTTTCACATTCAGGTAGATAGACGTAATATGTATGTGGACAGTATGTGCATGGACTATGTATATAATAAAGACATTGCCCTTAATGGTATACAGAGCAGAAACATCTGTCCAATATATGCACTGAACTTTACAGCATATTTTCACATACATTATTTTATGTTAGTCATGAAAGTCAGTCAGGCCATGACTCAACATCTTTGGGCACTGGGTTCAATTTCCAAGTCCCTCCCTGCACTTCAATGCCACAATCTGAGGACTAGAACCTTCGTTAACTCAACCAGACAGGGCTCCAACCTTGCCTTTAACTGGTCAGGGATCATTTGCACAGGTCCCTCTTCCAGACAGCCTGAGTCAAGGTGGGTAAAGAGGTTCCACCTGGACCCACCAGTTCTAGTTTCTCTTTGCTAATAAAAGTTTTCTGATGGGAACAGGAGTTAGTATAAATACTTACAATAGACCAGCAGTTCTCAAAAGTGGCTGTGCATTACAAACACTTGGAAGGCTTTTCCCATTGGATTGTCTAAGTCATACTTTAGCATAAATACATCAGGATCTGTGGGGGAGGCACCCAGCCACTGAAAGTCCCTTGGCATCCCCAAGTGATTTCATTGTGCAGTCTAGTTTATGAACCAGTGCTTCTCAACCTTAAATATGATACAGGGCACCTGGGGGACTAGCTAAAATGCAGATTCTGATTCAGTGGGTTGGGCTGAAACTAGGGCTTCTGGACTTCTAACAAGTCCCAGTTCTTCCTGGTCTACCTCAGCACAGTAATTCCTTCTTGCTCCTAAACCTCTCAGACACTCTTCAGTTATTGTATATGCTAAAAGGCAATTATTAGGGCTTGCTTACTGCTCTGCCTTTTCTCTGCCCCTCTATCCATGGAAATGGGAAACGGCCTCACTTATCAGCTCTTAGGAGGCTCGGATCCTGGATTGAGACAATCATGGATTTGAATCTTGGCTTTGCTTATTACTCCCCTGTAACCTTAAGCAGGTCATTTTACCTCCAACCCTCAGTTTCTAAATCTATAAAATGAATACAGTATTTGAGGATTGTAAGGACTGACATGGTAGACATAAAAAAAAAATTGTTGAATGAGTGAAATAACCCAAAGGAAAAAACAGAACTCCCATTTAGCTGGTGGACAGGCCAGGAATGAGTTGAGCATAGAATCTAATGACATAACTGTACAACCTTTTGTTTTCACACTTATTCATTTTACCTTTTTGTTTTCTAGTACTGGGGATCAAACCTAGGGCCTTGCACATGCTAAGCAAGCACTCTACCACAAAGCTACCTCCCCAGTCTTTTTTTAAAGAAATTATTTTATTGGTTTATTTTTATTTTTTGGTACTGGGAATTGAATCCAGGGGCACTTTACCACTGAGCTACATCCCCAGTCCTTTTATATTTTATTTTTAATTTTGAAACAGCATCTTACTAAATTGCTAAGTGCCTCACTACATTGCTGAGGCTGGCTCTGAATTTGTAATCTTCCTGCCTCAGTCTCCTGGTCACTGGGATTACAGACATGTGCCACTGTGTCCAGCTAAAACTGATTTTATTTTGAGACAGGGTATCACTCAGTTGCCCAGGCTGGCCTCAAACTTGGGATATCCTCCTGCCTCAGTCTACCAGTAGCTGGGATTACAGGCATGGGCCATCATGACTGGTTTCCTTTCACCTTTTCAAAGAGGTATGGTTGGTATTTTCACTCCCATCTTAGAGGAGGAAATTGAGGTCCACAGTGATTGTGACTTGCTTCAAGATGTGAAGTCACTCAGTAGTGACCCAGGACTAAAGCCCAGGTGATCAGAAGGTTTGCCCCATCTGTTTCTCCTGGCTCTGATTTAAGGGAGTTGTCCTTATGAGCATTCAAGTGGCCAGACATCCCAGGCTCCAAAAGTCTCCCATGAACTCAAGATCTCTGAGGTTGGCAGTAAGGTACAAGGGCTTGCCCCTGCTTCACTGTTATCTGGGACCAGACACCCCTCTTTGGGCCCCTTCTGTATAATAAACCAGCAGAGTGGGTTGGTCAGAGAATGACTCTGGGGCCAGACCACCTGGGTTCACCTCCCAGCTCTGTGTGTTACTAGTTGAGTGCTCTTGGGCATGTACTTATCTCTTGTGCCTCAGTTGCCTCATCTGCAAATAGACGTCCATCTCACAGGACAGTGATAAAGAATAAATGAGTGACTACTTATGAAGCACTTGCTACAGTGCATAGCACATAGTAAAAGCTCCAAAAGCTTTAACTACTTGTATTTATTCTAAGGGACTTCACATTCCCTGAGATCCCTACAGTCCTGATGCTCACTGCCCTCTGACTCCCATTCCAGTGCTTCTTCCACTCCATTAACCTAGGTGAAACCCATCAAGCAGGGCAAGCACATGCAGCCTGCACGCCACTCTTCTCTAGGAATCTAGCTCTTCCTTGTCCTATTTTGCTGACTCCTAGAGTGTCCCTGGCAGGGCACAATGGCCCCGGCCCCCACTACAGAAAGCTACCCTGAAGACCCCCACTGGGGCCCTCTTCAGAGTCCCCAGCTTTCAGGGACTGAACTCTGACCTCCATTCTTCTGGCATGAATTGGGCCTGCCTAAGGGCGTGGGGCCAGGCCAGCAGCCCTGAGCGGGCATGCTGAAGCCCTGGCGTGCTTCCAGGCAAAAGTAGCAAAGCTCAGCAGAAATGTGCTGGACAGGGATGCAGGTCAGTGGCCTGGGAGGAGTTAGCAACATGGAGTTGGTAAAGGCGGCCAGCTGGAAAACAAAGGGGTCTTGGAGAGAAGTCTCAGGCTTGAGTTCCTCCCCTGAGAAAGCCACATCAGCCAGCTGGGGAGGGGAGACCCTTTTATTTAGAGTAGGGGAGACTGGGATCCCAGGATCCCAAGGGGATGTCACCTAACTCCAAGGAGACTCCCTTCTACAGAGAGAGCTCCTTGCAGAATATCCCTATTGGAGCTGAGAGAGGCCTTGGAGCCTGCTCAGCTCCAGTCCTTTCCTCTGCAGTGTCCCACCCAGAATGCCTTCTTTATCCTTTGCATGATAAATTCCTGTTCATCCATGAGATTCCTACTTAAGCTTAAAACCATCTTCTCTGGGAAGTTCAGACTTGCCAGAAGTAAGAACCATCTCCTGAACTTCCAAAGTGCCTCCCTCTTTATAGCTATGACTACCTTATCCCAAATGTTATCTGAATGCCTCTGCCTTTCCCACCAGTTTGTGAGTTCCTGGGCCATGTTACTTCTTCTTGACCTTGGGTGTGTCAATTTATCTCTGCCCTCAGTTTCACCTTTGAACCCTCATGCCTGGCGGTGTGTATTCTCCTATGTGGATTTTATTTTTTATTTATTCTTTTGTTACTGGGAATTGAACCCAGAGGGGCTTTACTACTGAACTAC